>VYZM01018898.1:434044-687795 GCA_013398915.1 Dromas ardeola | reverse complement strand
TTTTTTTTTTTTTTAAGTTATAAGATGCTTGGGCATGGAATTCTTTCTTCTGCAAAATCAGTGACTAGAAATGACACCTAAAATCCAGCAAAGCCAAGAACCATGGGAATTGGTCTGGTTCAGACACCTTTATGAAAAGATCAAACATACTCTTCATATTTCAAGATGGTTCTGACTCCAGATTACAAAACAAGACTTCTTTGGTTAGTTCCCAAAGCTAGACTAAGATGCTTTAGGCTGCCTTTTGTCTCAACAGGCTGTGGCATTGCTTCTTTCCTTGACACATCTGACACACTTCCTGGGTACAGGATCTCTCCACATAGAAATGGACCACTGCTGACCTAGACGATGTGATTAATGTTGGCCACCTCTTATCTAATGACAGAAAGTTTGGGAACTGGCGGAGGAATCTCATCTCAAATCAGAAGCTAGCCATTCAAAGTTTTAAAAACTGGAATCTTTGGGGTACAGACTTTTCAAGAAGCCATGAAAGCCAACATTCCTTACTTAATTTTGAGGTTTGGAGATAGAGACATAGTAGTTATTACCATTTGATTCTAATCTTCTAATAACAACTACATTTGTCTATCATCCAAGCAAAAGAAAGGTATCTTCTTCAGATCAGGTGAAAACTACATTTATTATCATATCAATATAAACTAAATAAATCCATTAAAACATGAAATTATGTGCCATTATAGCCAAACTGGAAAGACCTTTACTTAAATGAATAGAGTCAATTTGTTTATTTAAGTTGGAAATGTGCCTACCATTGCAGTATTAAGTGGGAAATAATTTGTACTCAGGCAGTAGCTTCTAGAATTTACCCACATTCTGGAGTCAGCAACTAGCTTTCAGATTTCCCTTCAGTTCCAGTCACTGTATGATCTTAAGAAAAATATTAATCTTTGGTTTAAATATTTGTTATTATATCATATATCATGTTGGAAGTCTAACAGTCTTGAGATGAAATTAGAAACATCTTGAGAAGAGCATTCTTGTTATCAATCATGTCATCTTGAACATGTTTAGAAGCTTGCTGCTGGCGCCAGGAATGGATGTTTTATTCAAAAGAATGTATTTAAAGAAAATGACAGCGCTTTTCAATTCAACTTTTCTAAAACAAGAAATCTTTCAAGTCTTCCAAGCCATGTGGATTTCAACATTCCAGTGATTAAGACTATTTTCAATTATACATGCTTTTTCCATTATTTTTTCATAGCTTTAGGGTAGATTTTCAACACTCTGCATGAAGAATTAGACACACAAATCACTCACAACTATTAATGGAAATTGCACAGACGGTGGAAGAACTGGTACAGAACAAGAAAAACCAACTCAAACCATCAAAAACTTGAGAAAAACCTGCTGTGAACTTTGCAGAGTGGATAGATCTGTCTTTCCTGTTTCTCATCTTGCCAAACCACGTGCTTCCAACTTCTAGCCCAACAAGGGAAAATGTCAAACAGCCACCAGAAAATCAGAAATGGCGAGAGCGTCGCTGCAGTGTTGTGTCTCCAGGACTTTCAGAAAGAAATCTTTTGCTCTAGATAAACACAGAGAGGGATGACCCTGTGCGGTCTACAAATGCTGGAGCTTCTGGGTAAGCAATGGTGGGCTCTCCACTTGGAAGAAGAGACAAATATGATGTTCCCATGTTTCTCTGTTGCAATTTGAAAGAACTGCAATTGAACTAGGAGAGAATATGCAACATACTTGTCTGTTTTCGTTTGAGTGGTCATTAGAAAAAGGGCTGTGATATTTAAACTATGTTTGTATTCTTTTTTTTTTTTAATCAAGGGAACTGTTAATGAAATCGCAGAAACTCACTTCGTTACACTCTGTTGTCTCAGCAATCCACTTTTCTCCAAGAAATCTAATTTCATCAATATAACTTCAAAAATAACTTAATTAAAACATTAATTAAACCAAACAGATTTCAGTCTAACATTTGTTAGACTTTAATACCGTGAGGAAAAGTGCCATTTTCTTTCAGGCTTTTATGACAGCTATAAACAGAGAGATTCCAAGAGTGGAAATGCTTGAGAAGATGACATGGAGAATGGCTGAAAGGAAGTCCAAGCTCACTGCTGCACTCCCCCCCACACACCTCCTTTATTTTTAAGTGCAATGAATGGTGCTTGATTTCGTTGCACTGCGCATTTTCTCACAGCATTGTAAATGGACTTTGAGGAACACTAACCATGTTTGTACGAATTCAGAGTCATCAATCATGAACCGAAATATTTTGAATTACGCTACTGCATTGTGACTCTCTTACTCCCCACACGGACCCTTTACTGTTGTTTGTAATATGCAGCTTCAAAACTAAGCTCAAATAATTTTGGTTTTGCCCTCAAGCATGTGTGTAGTTCAAAAGCATACAAGCTGGGTTTTGTGACCAAAATTATTCTCCTTTTGTATATTCTCAGCTAGCAAAATATAAAGTACAATTGTTCGGTTTAAGCTGAAGAAATGTATCAGTGAGTAATGCACAAACAGTGTTCTTCATTATACTGTCAGAATTTCCTTGAAAGGAATTTCATCACAGTATGATTTCAACTATCTAGCAGAATAATATTAAAGCAATAAACTATATAAAAGTGTATGTTATGGTAAACTCGACAGATAAGTTGGACATCCTGAAAAGTTATTGCCACGTTCTCCACTTAGTATCACAACACCTAACTGCAACTCGTAACATTAACTATTCTGCTGGTTAGTCATTTTTACGGCTCACTGGAAAAATAAAGCTGTCTGCTGTCATTTCAGATGTTTCTGGGTGGTAGCTTGTTACATGGACAAAGAGTAAAATATGTAACTTTTATATATACATAATGCCATCATTTTTACAACACAGAGACTTTTAAAGTTAAAATAAGATTCTTGCTCAAGAGCTAGTTTCTGAATCAAAGCTAGAACAGCAAAATGGTGAACAAATGGAAAGTCTGCAGCTAGAAGTTATGAATCATATTTTCTTAAAACTGGGTGCATCTGTTTCTTGATTTACTTCTCTGAAGTCTTCTGTTTTCTGGAATTTTCTTCATTTCTGCAGTGTTACTTATTGGCACGTTTTATTCTTCTACAACCACAAAAATAGAGTATTTACAAAAGGTAAGAAAGCTGTGTACTTCGCAATACACCTTTCTAGAGAAAAGATATTTGGAAAATATTGACCTTTGTCTCTTAGACCACAGGACTTTGCTGGCACGGTGGGGTGCCCAGGTTGTGCCAGGAGAAAGCGAGTTGCCCACGTGCTGCTGAGGGACCGGGCGTCTCAGCCCACCCTCCTGCGGGAAACACAGACCCGGAGGCAGCAAGGGAGCAAGGGGCGGGGACGTGAAGCCCTAGCAGCAGTCGCAGCTGGAGGAAAGGCTTGAGCTAAACTTCATTATTTTAGGGATGAGTGAGGGAAGTGAAGAACAGTTTGTGACTTCACAAAATGAAATCTGTCTTACAGCTATAAGAGGTAAATTGAAGACAGGTGTCAAAGACATAGTATTCCTTGCCAAGGAGAAGAAGATTTTGTTAACTCAGGTCATGTGAGGAAAAAAAAAAAATGGAAAAAACCCACCCAAAAACTTGAAAGCAGTCTGTTTTCATACAAGGTGTTTCTAAATAGCTGACCAGTGTTCACTTGGCAGCATTTCTTGGCATGTAAAGATATTTACATGAATCACAAATAATTTATGGCTGTAAGTACAGAAAACTCACGAATGTTAAGTGTTCACCTGCCTTGCTAGAACTGTAAATGTTTACAAAAACTAGAAAGAAGACATCTGCTAAGCCTAACACGTTGGTAGTTCAGTGAAACAGTTTAAAAATTCATACTTACTGGAATTCTTAGTTGATGTTTTTAGTAGGATCATTGCAGGATTGATTTGTGTTCTTATTTCAGAATTAGGAATATACATATATTTCATGACATAAGGTCTACTACATAAGAAGATCTTGATAATCGCTAAAAAAGAATCTGGACAATATCCTAGCACACACACCTGCTCTTTCCCCTGACACCTCTTGGAATAAGGCTGGCAAAGGAGGCGAGGCACTGCAGCGGTCTCACGTCTTTGTGACTCTTCTGGAGCATAAGCTATAGTTACACTGCAAGTGAACTCTTATTGCATCATATAGTCTCAAAATGAACAGTAATCTCTATTTTTACTTGGGAGGAAACAGACTGCGTATCTCATCTGTTCAGCTATATTTTATTCCCAGCTGCTTTTTATGTCCTTGTTTCAGATAAAAAGATATTGGAATCTTTCAAGTGCCTCAGAGAGCCCATTTTGCCAACTCTTCTGAAAAGAAGGTTTGCAAACCCTGTGAACTAAAGGGCTAACCTGCATTATGGAGGAGACACGGCAGCTCTTCGGTCTGGGCACTAGCTCCACATTGACATCTTTCTGGAAAAAAAAAAAAAGAAAAAGTTATAACCATAGCTCATGCCTACAGATCTCTGAGTGTATGACAAGACGTTAATTAAAATTAAACATACAAGAATAAAAGTTGGGCCAATAAGCACATAAGAACATATAAGCTGACCTCGAACAAGATGAGCTAACAGTATCTTAGAAGCATACCTAAAGCAAGTTGTCAGCTCTGACGAGACAGCTGGTAACGATCTGTTTTGGCACAGGTTTAGAGAAGCAGTCTAACATGACAGAGGTCTCTGAGAAAGCGCAGATTGCCACCTTCGCAACATTTTCCTTTAGTATTACAAAAATTTTCAACACAAACCATTTTCAATGTCATAATGCTGTAACACGCAGCACCTAAAGGCTCTTCCTATTATTGTTATTCTGTATTTTAAAATCAAACGTACAAGAACATATTTATAAAAATCCATTCAGATGCTAAGTAAGAAGCCACATTTTTAGAAGTGGTTCCGCTCCCATTCAGCGCTGAAGCAAACAGGTTTTGAGCTTCCAGCTCCTGTTCTCAATTGAAGTTCAGAAATCTTCATTTGTATGCCTAAGCAGGAGCTAAAAATTACCCAATATCCAGTTACCCAAGGTAAGGGCCAATTGTATGTGCCTGCTTATATACGGTACACGATTCAAAATTAATCTCCTTTTCTTCACTCTTCCCAATTTCAGCGCTCTCTACCATAACGTGTTCCTCTACCAAAGCACTAGTAATTGACAAGTACCAACCTTTGCTTTAGAAGAACACATCCATAGTAAACACTATTTTACCCTGACTCGAGGGAGCTGGGATTTGCCAGCTAGAAAAGCTACATCGCTATGCTGTGCCACCCAGTACCACGATGCACCTACACAACACTGTGAAACATTTAACATTTTAAGTAAGTAACATCGCAGAACAGCATCAAAAAAGAGACACTCCTATTTTGTCAGGGCTTTGTAGCTTTACTGAAAGGCCACCATAAGCATCCTACTTCTAATGCGTAGAGATTTTATCCAGGAAGCCTTAAGCAAAGAAGAAGAGTGCTTCTGAGTGGAAGCGGACATTATTCAAGAAAAGGACATGGGGTAACAGTGTTAAGTCACCAAAGTGCAGCCCCCGAAGCTCTCAGCCTCCCATTCCACACCATTTGGGAATTTTTAATGCATACACTCTGTGCAGACATAATCTCTGCAGGCACTTAGAGCGCCGCTTTACTTAAGAGCTCGCAGACTCAGTAGAATAAACAGGAAATCAAGATTTGACAGTAACCTTCCTTTCCAATACACACAGAAATTCAACACAGAGGCTGGGGGAAAAAAGCCTCGAAGTAGTGTGGGAACAATAGGGGCAGAGGTGTCACCTTTAGCTGCAGAATTAAAATGAGTCTCCAAATGTCTGTATCAGTTAAAAGCCACCTCCTTTTTTCCCTTTTTTTTTTTTTTTTAAGGAAGAAAAGAGAATACTGGCCAAATTGCAGCCTGGACATTAACAGATCCAGGATGCACAGGAGATGGTTAATCACCAGGCCACCACTCAGGAACAAACCCAAGCTTATTAAGAATATTGAATACTAGAAGAATAAAACAGAAGAAAAATTGTATTTTTCATATTACTGAAAAAACCTGCTTTCCCTCAATGAAAGCTGACTTATTAAAAAAATTAGAAATTAAGTATATAAAGATTCCTAGCACCTCCCAGGTGTAAAAAGACCCACTCGGTAATGTACAATATAATCTTTCATTTAGGTCTAGAGTATCATAATAGATGGAGTCCCAGTAGTCAAAAATAGGCATCTTACGATCACTGCCAGCTATTAAACTTATGCTAATAAATGACATTATGAAGTAATATATTATTCCTAACATTGTACAAGCTCATGATGACATTTTACAATAGTTTACAAGGAAAAAAAATATTGAAAAATCATACTTTGAGGAACACCAAGGAGTAACATGATGATGCAACATTTAAGCAAAAAAATTCCAAGCACTTTTTAAAATCAGAAAGTTACAATTTTTGCTTACATTAAAAAAAAGACTCTGAATAAGCTAAATGCCACTTTTCTTAATATCTCAACCAGCAGCCACCATTCTATATTAACATGTAAAAAGTGCACTGAGACAAAAGAAGGCAGTTATCCTAAAAAAAAAAAAAAGAAAGACCAAATAAAAAACCCAGCTATCAATCAACCAAAGCCAGGCAGTTAACTTGACTTTCAGTCTTCATTTACTTACCAGTCTTGTCTCCTTTATTTAATACTAGCTGTAGGCCTGCAGACTCACAAATTAGTTCAAGCCAATCACGCCAGGTGACTGCAGTTTCAGGTCTGTTTATTTGGCCTTGGCCCTTATATTCAAGCACACAGCTGGCTGCAGGTAAGCAATTTGTCTAACATGATGCAAGCTTTAGTAAACATTTGAGATTTTTCTTCCCTTCCTCTAGTAATTTTCTCAAATATTTATGCTTTTCTGAATAGGTGAGGTTCAGAGCTTATAAATATGTGGTTCAAGTGTTCATACAATATTTCTGTATGTTTTTTGTTATTATTTTTGTTCTTAAATCATTCAATGTCAAAGTTGGTTGGGTTTTATTATGCATTTTGTAAATACTTTGTGTTTTACAGAAGAGTGATGCAGGTACACTAAAATGAACAAAATCAACCAAGACTTGATTAGAAAGACCACTGGTGGAAGATACACCACTTTTTCTGTTGTCAGTGCGATTACTGCCGTCCCTCTGCTTCCTCGTGCTCAGTGACACCATGTGGCTGGACATTGGTGCTTTGCCTTCAGGACCATCCAAGACCAAGCCCTTCCAGAAGACTCAGGACATGAATATGATAGGGCATTTCCTATATTATGCAATCAAATCCCATGGTCCACATAAAAAGATGCAACTTTATTTTGATTTGAAGAGAAACCAACCACTTTTCCAGATTCTGACCACTCCTGGCTGTGGCACACGTGAAAATAAAACCTGAGGCAAAGGTACATGATTCATGCGGTGAGTCTCTGGGAATGCAGAGGCACTGATGAGAGCTGTGTGCGGGAGCCTCCAAAATGCTCAGGACAGGTCCACAACCAGCTGAGCACATTGCTTTAGTAAAATACTACTCACAGGAGTTTAGGAAAGCTGTTGTAACTGCAAGTTCCCATCATCATGGGACTCATGTAATGACTGCTGAAGTCAACAGAACTACAGGCCAAGGGTAAGGGACGTTGACTTCATTAAGACTCCCGGTGAAACTTAAAAGATACTCCAAAGATTCTCCTGCGGTCTCTTAAAGCCTTTGTTCAAATAGGTATTCTGTCAATAAATTAGGCTGTCAACTTGCAATCCTTTAGAACAATCACTTATTTTTCAAACAAATGATACAGCAATTTCTTAAAGGCAATTCGTACTTGCCTTTATCTCTTCCTACAAGAAGACGAGCCATGAATAAAATTAGTTAATTGGAATAACGGAAGGTTGACATCATTTTTCAATATTTCTATCTCTAAAAAATGTAAAAAATGGTATCCCGTCTCTTCCTTTTCCACCCCATTGGAGCAACTTACCAATGATCATAATAAATGATCATAATAAACATAATAGACCCAGACAGAGTGGTGATCACATAACCATTTCGAAGTCTGGTAGCGTCTAAACCGTCCTGCATCAAATAGGATCATCTAGAAACTATGGAATAAATCCCTGAAGCTCTAGAGGATGGCTGAGTAGCAATAGAATATTTAACATTATGTCATGAAACAAACAAGAACACATACAGAAAAAATGTAAGAAACACATCTGCAACTGAGTTCTTGTTATTCTTGGTTATTCAAAGAAAACAACACAATAAAGAAATATATTTAGCCTTAAATAAAGCATTTTACTTCTGAGCTATCCGTAGTCTTGGAAATGCACTCAGCACTTCAAGGAGCAGAGAAGGAAGTTGGGATTTAATGATGAGGTTTCATGATCAACACATTGAAAATGAAGTAAATCCTTCCCATAAAGACAAATTGGAAGCAAGCTAATAACTGGAAATATTGTGAGGTATGTCTTGAAATCCAAAAGTGAGCCCAAGTAGTACTTGACAACCTTATAGAAATCAGGAATATTAATTCCCAAACCATCTACAGGCTGAATCAGGACCGGATTTACATCTATGCTAAATCCCTTGTTTTCCATAGAATGTTATAGGATTAACTTCAGACTGCATTTTTCCTGACAAGGTATTTCTTGGCATTGTATAAGCACAGATAATACTTTTTAATATTAAAAAAAACCCAAAACGTTTCCTCGGTCTACATGCCCACTTATAAATTT
The DNA here is from genome assembly GCA_013398915.1 of Dromas ardeola. Taxonomy (NCBI): domain Eukaryota; kingdom Metazoa; phylum Chordata; class Aves; order Charadriiformes; family Dromadidae; genus Dromas; species Dromas ardeola. The sequence goes on along the minus strand of VYZM01018898.1, from coordinate 679,077 downwards.
GATCTCTTTTATGTTTCTCACAAAAGTGTGCCTCTTTTCAGGGCAGCCTAGCTGAGTTCCAGCTTACAAATGTATTTATTGAAAGAAGTACAGCAATAACAACGGTTCTTTTGTCTCTGTGAGAAAAGGCTGCCTAGAGCCAATTATTGTTTATCATTCCAGATACACATTTTATGATCACTGTGTTAAACAAAAAAAAAAAGTTTAAGAGTAAGGAGCCAATTTAATATCTTCAAGTCCAATCACACTGAAAAGGATCCCTTACTTGTATTTTATGTTGCTCAGTCTAATTGTCAGGTTTTATTAATTTTGCATGCTAAGCTGGAAACATCAGGCACAGGTTTCTCCTTGGGAGAGCAGCAAAGCTAAAAACAGCACAGGCACCAGAGGAAACTGTGTTTATAATTGCTCTATTTCTTAGTTGGACTTTGTCAGCTCAACTTGGGTGGCAGAATGACATGGAGAGAAAAAGCTCACTTTGATTTGGAAAAGGTTGTTTGCAGGTGTCAAAACAAAGTCTACTAGGAAACCAAGGGAAAAATTAAATGCTGTGAGCCATTATTGCAGGTGTGCTCTACTGAAAATTATCGTCCTTTTGTTTTTGTCTCAGTAAATACGTTGTGCAGTTGAGGCCAAACATAGCTTGGAAGGAATGTAAAATACTATATTTGAGTGAATATTCAAAATAATTGAGTGAAGCTCAAATTTAAATTTCTTGGTCCAAACACCGAGATTAGAAATTATTCATCCTTCTCACCCAAGACAGGAATGCAATGCAGGCTGGTAATGAACAAGCACTCAGGACTGAGCATGCAAAAAGAGGCATTTCTGACACTGCACGGATCTAACCTACAGCATTTAATAAACAGCCACCTTAGAGGCTGTCTGCAAGCATTTAGTGTGCGTTGGCAACACATCTCCCCCCGCAGAAGGAACGACTTCTGCCATGCTCTGAGAGGCACGTCAGTGGCTGCAGCTGCCGAAGCCGCCCCACAGCGAGCAAAGCGCCGGGCTCAGGCTGGCTCCCCGGCCCCAGGCTGGCCAGAGATCATCACCAGCTTGGTGGAGGTGGTCTCTCTGCTGCCCAGTTCAAGTCTGGGCTTAGGCTGGGGACAGAACGACTCTCGCACTCTTCATCTAGGACCCACGTTGACTCGAACATGGAAACCAGCTGTCTGCAGGGTTTTTTCAGAGCATTGGCTGGAAGAGTAATTGCTCCCACCGTCCCGCAGCTAGGCTTTGGACTAGGACAGGGGCTGCCTTTTCCTGCTAGTTCATTCTCATGTGTATACATGTGACGAAAGCACAGATTTTTATCTGGGGAGAAAAAAGATCTTCTGGAGCACTTCAAGATGTGTAATCTAGCCTGAAGTTGTATCTCCTGCACTATCCTGGAACTGGAGTCTTTCATGCAATCAGATTCATATTGATTCAAAAAGTATTAAATTATGAATGATGAAATTGCTCCTCTGCTCCTTCAGAGCCTGACTTTTTGATAAAATACCCTCATCTAGTAGATCTGCTTTGGGGTTACCAGATGAGGTAGATGGATTCTTAACAATCTAGGTGACAGTGTGAGAAGTCTATAAAGAAAATACGGTAACACTGCCGGCCAGCTGGACACCAGGTTACCAAGCCAAATAAAACCAGTCCGACAACCAGTGGAATTATCTTTAGAGAAGAATATCAGCAGAAATGAGAGACACAGTGCAGAAGGATCAGGGGATGTACATGAGCATCCTTGGTACGAATAAGTATGGATGTCGATGTTCCTGCAACAGTGATATACTGTAAATGGGGCTGAATGCTAAATGGGGCGCTCTCAACAGAAGAGAGATTTATTAGTTCCTGTGCTGTTGGAAACGATTAATTCTCAAGGAAAATCTGGGAGCATCCATGACTTTAATAAGAGAATTGCCCGAGTCCTTTACAATGTCTAGGCTCTAAGAAGCACCTTTGGACACAGGAGGAAAAGATGAACTCTACAAAACAAGGCTGACCAAGAAAAAATAATTCTCACGTAGGCCAATTCAAAGCAACTGAGCCTATTTATGCTGATATAAAGGGAAGGGAACGGGCTGGCAGGAGCTGAACATGCCAATGAGATATTCTTATGGTGAAAAGGTTTCCAGTGTCAAATGTGTCTGTCTGTAACCCAAAGTCAGTAAGGGCACCTGTATGCTCTCAAATACGGAAGTTATTGTTTCCTCTAGAGTGTTATACTTTGGTTTTACACATTTATAAAAAGTAATCCAAATATTATAATATTAAAAATTGTTAATTTCTTTTTTTTCTATGGTGGAAGGCTAGCGATGCCATACTTATAACATGCTTTGCCTCAGTAAAGCTCAGACATCACAAGAATCATTTTATGCTGAGTCGGCTTCCATTACACCTAGCTGTGGACTGTAATTAAAAAATACACACAGGCTTCTGTGCATGAAAAACAGAAGAAAGATATACTGAATACACTGAGCAATCATTCCCAACAAAGATTAAATACAAATATACTTCAATAAAATGAAGCAAGAGACCTGAATCCACAGGTTCAGAGTTGAATTAAGTTTTAAGTTAGGGTTGTCTTTCTGTGTTTGCTTAGCTCAAGGTACTTAATTCAGTGCAGCACACATCGACTCTCCAGAGGTATTCATAACAGCAAATTACTTGAGTTATCTATAATGCTGAAACTGGAGGAGTTGATATATCGCAGATGTCCCTAAACTCGCTTCCCTAAAGTACACAAAACCTGGAAATCCACTGTCAGCTTCCTGATCTGTCCCATAGCCATTGGAGTGACCCAGTTCCATTAGGTCTAAAGTGATAGCTTTAATTCAAAATACTTTTTATAACCTTATTTACAAGGACAAAAGAAAATGGTCAGAAAAAAGACAACTTAATTTCTGCAACCCACCCCTTCCTTAAACTAGAAAGAAATCAGAACAATCAAAGCATATTAAGTAAGTCCATGTCTTTTCTGAACCAGAAAACACATGCCAGTGACCAGCAGCCTGTATACTAAACCACTAAACTAATACAAGACCCTACAACAGCTTTCGAAAGGCACAGCGTAATTTCTGCATATTTTCATTAAAAGTTTTACTTGCTTTTGATATAACAGGGCAAAAATCAAGGTAATCCCCACCATAGCCAGGGTCACTTACTTCAAAAAGCTACATACTTGTAACTATATTATTTCCTTATATTAACTGGCAGTTTTACATCTTATTTTCTTATTATCATGAGGATAGCTGCTAAAGGCTTACTGCTTTGAATGACATGTGATTCCTAGTTTAGAAAAGCCCTGAAATTGTTAATATTGTAGCTGGTAACTCAGATGATACCACCTGAATGTTGCCTGATGGTAGCCACCATAAGCACCACAGCTTATTATTGATGTTACATCTTCAAAATCTTTCGCTGACGTATCAGAAATCAATGTCAACAAACTCAGAAAACATAGTATTTCTCAGATTACGCTGATAATCTATCATTTCACTGTTAAAACTTTTTTTTGCTTGCACCTGTATTAGAACCACGCGTTGTGGCCCTAGAGAGAGAGAACCTGAGACACCGTTTGCTTAGAGAGGATTTTTCTGCCACGTTAACAGCTTTTCGTCATGCAGCACACCGAAGAAAATGATCTATGACAATCGAACCACAATTACGACAGGTGGACAACCTGTGGCATATTAAAAAGTGTAGTTGAAATAGCTTTAAAATTTATAGCCCAATTATAAAAACACAATTTAAAGCTCGTAAGAGGGAAGCAGAGGTAGGCCCTTGGAAGTTACCTTCATTTCAGCAAAATTTACTGCAATTAAGATTGCAGAAATAAGCTATAAAGAAATTTCAGTAGTACTTTGAGGTCTACATTTATGTCCACCACCTTTATGTGTATTTTTCCTCATGGCGACTGCCATGAAACAGTAACGGTTCTCAAGAGCCCTCTCGGCAGCTGGGCAGGCACTGCCTGTACCCAACGGCAGGCAGACGGCCTTCACCAGGGCTCACCGGTGGCCCACGCACACGGCGGAGTCACCACTGCGCTGCAACCCAGCTTAACAAAAAGGCTTAACCCTTATGTTTTAAGTTTTTATATGAAATTCTCCACTAAACACTACAAAAAAACATCATCGTTTATACAATAGTCATGCAACTCCGCAGTACAAACATGAAAGCAACCGACATCACCCTGCAAGACCGAGTTCCCATTGGAGCCTCCTCTGTTACCAGAAAACAGTTTGGAAAACAGACAAAGGCTTGAATTTTGGGCACCAGCCATGAGAGTATATAATATATACTTTCCATAATGCTCAGGCAAGTTAAAACATTGCATAAAAGGGTAGATTTCAAACACCCTCACAAATAGAAAGCATTAGAAGTGAAATATCAAGAACATTTTCTAAAAAGCAATTGAGTGTCTTGGTTTATGGAGTAGAACCTTATCATTAGCTAGCGAATCCTCTCACCCCTGAGCACAGGACTTTGTGGAGGGTTAGATGGAATCCAGGATAATCTCCATTGTTCTACTCCTGAGACAACGCAGCTGCTACCATCAGTAGCATTTCAGGACAGTAGCGCTTTGATGACAGTGCTTATAAGAGCATTGAAAGGGGCTCTTTTTGCCCAGCAGAGAATACGATGGGGAGATGCAGAGCACAGGAATTGATGCAGGTAAGTTTTCAGGCCCAGGCTCTATAGAGGACAGCACATTGCTTGCAGGGAAGAAGAAAGGGGGAAACAGCTACTTATTACGTTATCTGGTTGTTGCTTTTTTGTTAAGTTTTTATTTGGTTGCAATTTCAGAAATATAATTAACAGTCCCCGGGCAAAACTGAAGAGGTGGAATACCAATGGAAATTTTAATCTTCGGCATAAGAAATCAAAAACATTTGAATAGCCTACATACACGCATATCCATTATTTAACACTTGAGACCAATTCAAACGTAATATTTTCTTACCACCCAGGTCTCCATTTCTCTCTACAGTAAAAACATTTTAGCAATTCCATTCCTATGCCCCCCGTCCCTCTGAGAGACATTATATTGGTGGAGGTAAGAATAGTATTCCTAAATCTCTGGGGTTGGTTTGGGGTAAGTATGGGGCAGGTGGGATATTTCTGTGTTAAATTTATTTATTTAGGTTATGGTTCTTACAAGCAATGTAAAATAATCCTGGAATCCTCATACAAAAGCTGGTGCTGCCTCAGAGAGCTATTTTACTTGCCCTCTTTATTTTGTTCTTTCCAAGGACTGCTCCAAGATTAATACAACGCTTCAGTGTTTTCCAGCTATGTTTTATCTTGTCTAGCAGAGATATTCTGCGAGAACAGTCTTAAATATTCTGTGATTTGATGATTCTGTGAACGAATGAGGGAGTCACAGATAAGGATTAGTTCATGGTACTGTCCCTCGCTGGACTCCAGTCGTACACCGTATTTTGGAGGATAGCATGATATCGCATACCAGGTTGTGTCTAAGAAGGGAGCTCTTCTCTTTAAATTTCACAGCTCGAGATGCGATTTGGGTCTCAGCTATATATATGCGAATATATACACGCATATTTGTATATATACTTCATATATTAGCCAGACGCATTTAAACTGATTGCCCAACAGAGAACTCATCAATTCCAGCTAGGGTAATGCTCATTTGATAGCTGAGAAAGTACCGCTGACCATTTATCCTTCATTTCAGGTTTAAGAGAAGTGTCAAGGGTGACAATGACACCCATCACAGAAGTGAAGGAAGGAGAGGCAGAGAAGATTAAAAAAAAAAAAAAGGAAACAAAAATGAAACAGGAAAAATGAAGAAGGATAAAAATAGAATAAAGAAAAGAAATGGGAAGTATAACAACTTCACTGCAGGTGTGAATTGCTGTTCCTTGGTGTTACATCTCAGTAAACAGAATAAATGCTTGGTGGTGTGTGACTGCTTTCCAATCAGTGAGAGCAACGTGCTGTGACTAGTAATGGGTCATCTTTCAGCCTTTCTTTCTAGGGGAAAAAAAACAATGACAGCGATTATGGTAGACCTGAACTGAAAACAGGATGGCTGGTCCATGCATTAAGTCAGGAAACTCTCTAATTTCCTAAGTTAAAATCATCATTACGGTTTAAAGTGGGTTTCACAATCGATGTGACTTGTTTGTAAAAAATACTATAGCTGCTAATTAACCCTTTGCCCGCACCCTTCAAAGGTAGAAACACTATCCTTAGCATTGCCCCAACAGTTTTACTCAGATTGTCATTTATGCCATAATATAATAAAATCTTAGCAGAAACAGTGTGTTTCCTGACAAAGACATCCTAGAGAATCAGAGTTAACGATGTCTGCAGGTGCTCTATACTCTATACTCTCAGTAACTATGCAATTTTGCAAAAAAGACATTTAAATAGATGAAACTGGCACAAGCATTTACATGCTTAAAAAACCCGTAACAGTACAAACCATCAGCTACAAAAACAAAAGTATTGCAGAGGGCCTGAATCCACAGCCCTTGTCCACCACAGATGAGTTTCACTGTCAATATTTTTTATTTCTGGTAACGGCGAATTTTCATTTCCTAGTGGAAGGCCGCTCCTTTTACCATGGAGACCTGCATCATGGCCTAGAATGGTTAAAGCCAGCTCCCGCTGCCAACAGGTGCCAGGGATTTACAGAAAAGAAAATCAGTTTGTGTATTTGATTTCCTGCATGAGCCAGCCTTGAGGACTCAGAAACTTGAACAGGGCTCAAAGGAGGTAGATGGAAGTTTTATCTGAATATTGAACAGTTATGAGCCGTGCTATCACTAGCCATTTCTGGTCTGCTCAGAGAGTCCTCACCCCCATTTTTATACTATTTAAGGTAGCGGTTTAATTTCTTCTCTTACAAAAAGAAATTCCAGCTACTGCAGAGCTCTGAATGATACTGCATCAATGTCAAGTGCTCAAGTTCTTTTTCATACAGCAGCATGACAATTGAAAGAAACGGAAATTTCCTTCTTGTGATCTCACCAAATCCTGATCTTATTCGAGGGCACAATATTCAATTTCATGATTTTACTGTTGAGTTTTAAGTCCTTCCTATAGACAAGACAGCGCAGCCATTCCCCGAAGCCTACAGAAACCTTGGCAATCACTAGTCTGCTGGTCTGTTAGGGTACTTCTTATCCTGCTGACCAATATTGTCTTACTATCGCTCTCCATTTATGTTTGCTTCTTTTGTTTCTCTCTATCTGTAAAGGTAGACGTAGAATTATGTGAAACCAAATGCTATTTTTGCATCGTGGCAACTTACTGCCTCAGGTTGCCACCTTAGAGAGAGAAATTGGATGTAAATAATGTCACTTAATGTACCAAATAATATTTATATGCAGTAAAATCCTCCCTTCAGATATGAACTGCCTACTCTCTTTTATAGGCTAACACTTAGCAATTAAGCCACTGAACATCTGGGCTTCCGATCGCTCAGTAATCATTTAAATCAAAAAGAGGATCCACTGAATGCATCTATGGGTCATAGTGTGGAAGATAAGCCCAAAGCAAAATATCTGTGGCGCATTTTGAAAACAGCTGATGCCTCTTATTCGAAATTTACTAAAGCAGTGTAGGAAACTGAGCATCCTGATGATTTATGTGGATAAATAACTTAGTGAGATGCAAAGGTTTGCACATCTTTATTACAATAAAACAACACCTGGTGCCCTTTTGTTACCATCTGCGTGTTCAAAATAATTTGGTCAGCATTATTGGCTTGGAAGATAGCCAGAGAGTCAAATTATTCACTAAATGGTGTGTATGAACTGAGGAATTACAAGCAGGTTTTTGAAGTACGCTAACAACAAAACTTCACCACATGTTGCTGTAGCTGACAGCTTAACGGCAGCAGGAACAGAAGGGCCCCGTTTATCTTTGAAGCTGACTTAATAACTGCTCCTTGATGGACCTCACCTCCCCGCATTTCCCACAGGAGGGAGAGGACACTGCAGTCAACACTTGGCCCTTACGACTGTATCATCTGTTTCTAAAGTGTGTCTATCCCAATAAGATCTGTAGGTCCGTACTTAAGATTCCTAGTCATTTCAGAAGGAAAAAAAAAAAGAAAAGTATTAATTAAAGCAACATTTTTTGATGAAGTTTGCTACAGCCAAACCCTGTTCGCAGACCTTCACCATGTGGGCAGATCGATTTGGAAAGGAGGTTCAGGAAATGGCAGTACGTTGACTGGAGGACAAGCACTACTCCAAATTCTCATGGAAACTTCTCCAATAGCAAGATGACTAGAACCGAGGGAATCGAATAGCACACCAAGGAGCTACTCACACTAAACAATTTTTCTTCAGAAATTCTGAAAGACATATTTCCTAGAAATGCATTTCAATCACTTGTTTATTCAAGCATTGGTCTTAATCTAACACGCAGACTCTTTAGCACCCAGAATTCCACTTATTTGGACCGGACAGATGGAATTTAGGCATTTCTGTTCCTCAGCAACTGTCACTGTCAGCAGTTGTGCGTGTTCAGAGGTGCAACTTCAGCAACCCCATCCATGGGCGGTGGTACCATTCTGCACCTCTCCTTTATGATGCTGATTCACTAAAAGCATCTTTCAGCAATTGATCAGCGTTTCATGGAAATCAAATGCAAAATGGTAGAAAGAGTCCATGAAATGTCACTAAACACAAAATACTTCATTTGATCCATAAACATTTTATCAATTAGACTGACAAAATCCAGGACTGTCCAGTCTGGGATCTAGCATCTGGCTCACCATGGTTTTATTCTCCCTTTTTCCCTACAAGCAAATTAAGTAGCTGTGGAGAAACTCCGACCCTTTCACAATCCAGACACGGACAAGCCAGTTTATAGACACTACAGTATCTGTAAAATCAACTCACTTTTTGTTTTCTAAACACTATTTTTCATGAATTACTGTCCCATCTGCTTCAAAATGCATTGACCTGAAACATGGAATACAAGTTAGCAGCCTAGAAGCAATGTTTCATGTTCAGATAAAAAACAGTGTAGTGAGGCTATTTTAGAGTACAGAAAACCAAAAAATCATAATTTGGGTTTCCTTCAAGTGCTCTTCTAGCAATCACTTTATAATAAGAGGTGCATTTTTATATTCAAAAGTTAGTCCTGTAGCTCAAAACTTAGTGTTGCCTTATTCCCTGAAGTATTGCAACATAAAAGAGATCTAATGTGAAAATTGGCCTCTGTGAATAAAATATAACCAACGCTAGGGTTTTTTTTTAATTGCTGAAAATCCTATTGAAAAGGAAAGAATGTTGCAATATCTGCCTTTCATAACATGTCGTAATTGTAGAAATTTGATGGAATCAGGAATTAGAACATAGTGAACATTCCCCATAACTATGAGCCTTCCTTTATTAATGTAAAAAGGTTACTTACAGTAAAAGTAAATAGTAACAGAAGACATAACAACAGAATTCTTGGATATCCTGGGGATTGTTTGCTTACACAGAATTATTTCAATACTCTAACAGGAAGCGAGAAAGGAAGGAAGAAAAAGAGAAATGCTTCTTTATTATTAAAGCATGGCTCCACTGCCCAGATGGAGGATGTAATTGAGCAAATCCACAGTTAGCATCATTGTAAGTGGGCTTATTTATACCAGCTGAGGATTGGTACAATAAATAATACATATAAAAGACTCGGATACTGTCGGACTATTCAAATTTCATTGAACTTTTTTTCTTTAGATTTCTAAAAAATAGAGTGGAAATAAAAGAGCCACAGTCTTTGTTGCTGTGATGTTCTGCATAGGAAACTTGTCTCTCTTCCAGTAGCTCCACAGGAATTATATGAAAAAATGCTCAAATCTCTGATCTTCCTTGTTCATTTTCATGAGAACAGACAATGTTGGGGCAATTTGCCAACGACAGAGTTAGCATTTCCTCTTTTTTGTTGTGTTGTTTCATTTTACCCTTTGAAACAAGGGGCAATCTCAGGCACTGTTCCCTGTCCAAGGCTGTTAAATCAAACAGCTAAAGGAGTTTGTGCGAGTTTCCAGCACCGCACTGATCCTGCCGTGCACCGTGCCCACAGGCACTTGCTCTGCTTGGAAATTAAATTCTCTAAATCAGATTAAGGTAAATTTACAAACTGCAGTTCAAACAACATCAAAGCATATGATTTAGACAACACCAGTCTCTAAACAATTATAAAGCCTAATGTGAAATATATATGCTAAGGAAGAATTCTCAAAGTTACGCAGTTTCAAAATTGCTCAGAAAACGTTGCCAGATGGACAAGTAACGTTCCGTAGCTGTAACTTGGCCATCTAGGTACAGGATACAGCCCACATGGCCTCACTTCAGGTTAAATTGAAAGTCTGGACTCTAGCTTTAGATTAGCAAAAAAAATGTGAGATCTACATTGAAACTGGAAAAGATGTATTTATAATTCTGTTTCAAAATCCCCCCACCATTAATTTGTCACATAGCAGTTTTCTGTTTACATCATAGATACTGGTCCAGACATTTAAAGTATTTTTTTTTAATTGGCTGTACTGTGTTTTTTAAAATAACCTTTGGAAAATCAAAGTGGTTTTATATTTTCATACAAACAACAGTAAAATTTGCTGCTATGCTTTGTTTTCCTATGGTCATTGACATCTGAAGGTTAACTTCGCCAAATTTTGTCACTTGGTTTATTGACAGGTCTGGCGTGACAGAATTAAAAGCTTGAGCGATCCACTGATGTTTAACATTATCAGAACCAGTTCTGTGTAATAGTAGCGAGCACTTTTTATTCCCATAACAATGGCCACGACAACAGCCTGTAGGATGAAGATGATCTGAGAATATGAATGAAGACTTTCAAAAATATTTTTATACGAAAGAGTGTTTGTGTCTTGAAAGCATACAGGATGTCAAACGGCCCAGCAAGCGCTTCTCAAAACCGACTGTACCTAATACTGGCTTCCAACTTCCTCCAAATAACAAATTGACATTTTCATACCAAAATTGCAGCCGGTATTCTAAGCACTGCTAGCACTTCATTGCTATCAGTAGGGTTTCTGGCTTCCAGAAGGATTATTTATGGAGATCTTGATGAAATCGGCCCAGGAATCGTACGACACCTATTTACTCATGAAAGTAAAGATAATACTATACTGCACAGGTTTACCTGCGTGAGTAGAAGACGAAGATAAAGATGTGCTTACAGGATCAAAATCCATAAGCACCTACCACCTACTCGCAAACAGTAAAACTGCTGTGCTTTTTTCTATTTTAAAATGATAATACAATTCATAAACATATGACTTACATTATAGAACAATGAATCTCTGGTGTCGCACTAATTAAAAAGCTCGTATTACATTACTTCCTCAAGGGCTCATTTTATAATTTTTAGGATTATAGCACATTGATTAATTTATACAAGTTTTTAATCCCCTAGTATTTAATGAAGTCTAGGAACTTGGGAACGTGTGTATAATTTAGATTTGTATAATTTTATTACATAGGAGAAAAGTTAAACTGGTCATGTACTACTTCATGTAGAAAAGTGTCTGAGCACACCAGTTCAACCATCAGCCTATTAACCATTTGCAATGAAAAATTTGAGTCTAAATTAATTCTAGGGTTATTAGATTATTTTTCAGCTTGCTAAGGACTCCAACAAGCATCGCTTGTCTTATGCGCTTGTCAACTGCCTTTTAATTAGCTACTGTGTAACAACTGAGCACAGTGGGAAACTAATATCTGTTCAAGTTATCTTCCATATCATTTAGAGCGCCTTGAAAACGACATTGTCATTATCCTGTACAGCCTCAGAGTTACCCATTCTGGCACATCAAGTTCAAATAACATGCTGCAAATAGAGGTTCATAAATGCATTGCATCTAAACGCAATAGGAACTTGCAAAATAAATTGTTGAAGACAAAATATTCTACAAAGATAAAATGCTGAATTGTGTTTCAGACCAGTGTCTGGTTCATTTTTACAGCCTCAAAAATGCGGTTCGATCACCTAGTTGTCAAGCTGTTAGACCCACCCACAAATCACAGGCTCGTAAACAAAAGAAATTTATTTTAAGTCTTCCGTACACAGTGTAAAAATTCTCAAAAGCTACAGGTTCAGGGAACGTAATCCTGAATCTAAAACCAAGCCTTATATACACTTCACGGGGGAAAACCAACCAACCAAACCCCAAAAAAGCCTTAGGCACTGAATCTTGAAGTCCTGTTTACCCAGACCTTATAGTAGGTCAGGGACAGGCCCCAACTCCGGGCATTAATCAAGAGAAAGAGAAAATTTCCGGATGCTTAGAGTATATTTTCTGGTCAAGTGATGGCTACAGAGAAACATTACAGAATCTGCAGCTCTCTACAAAGTGTAGATATAAAGGAAGGAGACTGATTATTTAAAGCACTGAAAAAAGATTATTACAGAGGTGAAGGGGGGGACACAGTTCTATTTATAAGGGCACTTCTAAACTCTGAAATTTTTTCACTTAGGATGCTCCAAGTTGGGAGAACTAAAGAACAGGAACAAAAAGAAAAAAAGAAAAAAAAAAAAGAAAAGAAAAAAGGAGTAAATTTGCACGGTCACAAGTACAAGCTGAGCCTGACCAGTGAATCTGCTTAAAGACAAGTTTTATGAACAATCCCTTAATGACACGTTGCACAAAATTTTTCTTCTTTCTCTCACTTGTTGGTTTTACAGACCAGGCTTTTCAATTTTCTGCTTCTCTTTAATTTGGATTTACTAGATTTAGATGATAATAAGGAATTAAAAAAAGACACAAGAATGTTGGTTAAGTAATAATTAGGATTGATAAGCACGTTGGTCAGCACTCTGAGAACCTGGGATTTGCATTCTGCTTCCCACCACTTTTCTGTTCGGCAGCATCTCAACGCTCCCTTCACACAGATGTAACCAACTAGACATGGCATCTGTCTAGATGGGTATTGACAAAGACATTTTCTGTTGTATTTATGTTTTCCGAACTAGGGAGCTAGCATGATATAAACCACTACTTAACACCTTGCACAGATACAACTTAACAATGTTGTTACTCAGGAGAATACCTAGAGTAAGACAGGAACAGCTACCGTGTCGGCAAAGGTGGTAAGTTGTCTCTACTACGTGATAAAAGATGTTCCAAAGCCTAACAATTAACTTGAGTTAGCAGACTATTTAAAGAAAATAACTTTTTGTTCCTATTTTAGTAAGATCTAACACTGACAGCAATGCTAAAAATTAGACTTTGGTGCTAAAAAGTACTCAGCCATAAAACATTTGTCACCCCTTGCAGAGGAAACACCTTTAGATTATTAAATATCTAGGTTTAGTTCGATGTATAGTGTAGTGCTAGGCAGAGAGGTAATTACGCAGCAGGGAGAAGCGTCTCTGCGAAGGCAGTGGGAAGAAAAGGCCTTATTTATTTCAGCTCCCCATAATTACATTCATTTTCTAAATGTTTTTGAAGATCTTACTGGCCTGTCATGTTTCCCCCTCAGAGAGCAGAAAATGATTAGCGGTGTGAGTATGTCATGCTTTTCTTTGACAGCGAGGTGCACAGTGCAGACACAATGATAATTCGGGGCTCGGTGTCTTGGGGAGCTTAGGTACGGTACATGAAACAAGGGTTCCCTGTAATTGCTTTTTAGTACTTTTAACTTGCAATATTTATATAGACTAAAAATTAAATTCTCCAGGTATTTTCTCTCTCTTTTTGCATTTTCCAAATGCAAAGTTAAATGCAAATAATTATTTTTCAAAATCATTATTTGTCAGATGGAATATGCAGAAACGATACCCGAGCAATACTGCAAAGCCTTCCATCGCCTACACACCTTCACAGGAAGGAATCTCTTTCTGTGCTGTAATTTAGCAAACCAAATAGCGGGAGCAATCTCCTTGTAGACTGCACAAGCTCTCTTCTGTAGGTTTCCATTAAAAATTCCACACGTTCTTTTGTAGTGCTATGACCACGACACTTGGAGCATCACCACAACTCACTATCCTCACTAGTTATCTACCCTTTTGCGACCTCTTATTGTCCAGCCGGGTCCACTTCATCCCGAATACACAGCACAGGATCTATGGCTCATCCTGTCCTAAAAAGCTGTGCAACAGTGTGCTCCGTTCCACAGCTCCAGTCGTCGGAGGATCATTTATTGAGCTGAGTGGCTTTAAGTCCATCCTCCAGCAAAAGCAATAACTAGTTCCACGTTCATCAGTTTGAACCAGGAACCATTTCCCTAAGTGCACGGGACATTGGAGTAGCTGACAGTTTCTTTGCTTTAGTACGTGTTACTTAGATTATAACACCTAGAAAAAGGGAAGTGATACTGGCTCTGATGTTCAGCCAAGACTGCCTAGATATTTTCTGTCATAAGACTCTGCTTGAGTTGCTTATGGGTTTCTACACTTTAATTGCTCTGACTGACATTTTCCATCCCAGGCTGATGTCTGCCTCAGGCTTTTTTTTTCTTTTTTTTTTAAAGTTTCAGCAAAAATGATTCTGCTTTTTTAGAGAATAATTTATGTGGAAAATATATTGTGCTTACCATGGTAAATTTTGCCATTTTGTTGAGAAATTCTAGTACCCTCTGTTTTGCAACAGTGGCCTGATGTTTTACATCAAGTAAATGTATGAAGGAGCTGGAAAATGTATCCAAATTTAGAGAAGTTACGAGTTTGGGGAGAATTGCAGATATCATGCTTCAAAAAGAGTGAACTGCTAATGCTGCAAATTGAAGCATTCACAAGTCAGGAGTGGCAGAACTGAGGAATAAGCAGCAGCTTTCCCCTGCACGTAGGCATTGTGATTACACATCACATAGCCTTGTATTTCATAATTGAGAAGCACAGGTGACTGAATTAAGGTTGCATACCTTGCATTTCCCAAGTTCCAAGGGTTTTGTGTTGGGTGTTTTTTTGCAAACTACCTCATTCTTTTGAACACTGGTTGATTTTGTTTTGTAGTTTGCAATAAAATAGAGATGAATGCAACATATACCTGCTTCAAAATACAAATCTAGGATTCTCTACCTAAACTCTGTTGAAAACACATAAAGGTTTCATGCTAAAAAAAAACTATAAAGCAGACGCTTGATCAAACAAGCTATTGTTGGGGTGGATTGCCTGGGAGGGCTTATATAGCTGAGTTTAGTAACATCAGGGATCCTGTCTGAAAGATGTGTTCAGCAGGAGGATCTCTAAATGATTTATGAACAGCTGAATCAATAAGCAACCACTGGTGTTGAAAATGTCTTTTGAAGTAAGGTATCCCAGTCTGCTTTTACCGTGTCTGTCTGGAGTCCAAAATAAGGAAGCAGGTTGAAGATTAACATCTCAACAGGCTCTTGAGGAGCAGGATTTCCTAAGGAAATCTTTCTCAGTCATTTAACTGCTTTTGCCCCTCAGACAAAGGTTCTGTTAGAAGAAAATTGAAGAAAGTGTCATGATAGAAGCTATGGGATCTCTGTAGCACTGGTGATACAGGAGTTTCCAGTCTGCAGCTGAGGAGTGCCAGTTCTTGCTTGTACAGATGCAAACAACAGCATTTTCAAGAGGAAAATGCCAACATTGAAATGCTAAGATTTTGCATTATGCATCATTTTTTGCTTCGATTCTGAATAATGTTCAACCAAAAACCCCACTAAAAATGCTTAGATTTTGCATTATGCATCATTTTTTGCTTCGATTCTGAATAATGTTCAACCAAAAACCCCACTAAAAATATCAGAACACCAAGAAAACTTCCTTTCCTCTTTCCCATTTAGAAATGCCACAGCCAGGGGCTGTTCAGCTGTCCCTGAGACAGAGCAGCAAGCTGAGAGCCCTATCCCCAGAGCCAAGGACTCCTCACACACACAGTGGTGCAAGAAGCTCTGAGCAAACTGGTGGAAATCCAAGGCTTTGGGGCCTCTTGCTGAGGAGAAGAAAATCTGACACTCCTAACTTGAGTTAGGGGCCCAAGAGCTGCTGGGTTCACTGTCACACAGAAGTAAACTCAACATGAAGACAAGGCTCTTTAGCATGCAAGATTCCTTACGTAAAACTGGCTCCCAGGCTTCTGGGCTACCAACCTGAGGGCTTAGAGCCTGGGGCAACCATTATTACAATCTCATCCTTCAGCTGTAAATTCTGAGAAAGAGGGCAGCAAGATCTATCAATGCACGTTTCCATCCAGGACAAGGAACTGGAGTCAGAAATTCTGAGTCTTGATGTTCTTCTGCTAAGCACACCCACAAAATCTGCTTCCAGAAGTTGTATCACTCCACCACCACTATGAGTGGCAGAAGAGCAGCCTCACAGTACTCGCAAATGTGTCGTATATTCATGGTTTCAACAAATAAACTGTGACAGACATCCTTCTAATCATTTTCTGAGAAAAAACTGGTTGAGTGAAAATTCCTGACCCAACTATAATAATTGTATTCAAAGCCGTGAGAAGTGCCAGGTATCTGAACGGACTTTAAAAGTACTGAACTTCACTGACTATCAACTTCACAGATTAAAGATTTTCTCTGATTTTCTTTTTTTTTTTTTCTAAGGGGGAGAGAACACCAGACATCTGGCTGAATTTTAACATTTCTTAGTTGGGACTTGACAAGACAACAGATTCACAGTTAATGAATTCAAAGCTTCATGAATATATAACAGCTCCAGCTTTGCGAGTATGAGCGCTACCTCCAGAGAGCTAAGCTACAGAGCGGTGATGCTTTATTTTGTCAGGAAGGCTACCCAGCTATGTCACCAGAAAGAATCAGCTGATTTCCTTTGGGATCGCCACCGGTTCAGAACAGCTCCATCTAGTTAGGATAAAACACACCAAAACCATAAGCAAATAACATAAGGCTGATTATCTTCCCTTTCAATGAAGTTTCAAATTCCTTCTGACATATCAGTGATGGATGCAGAGTTTTTAAAAGACCCTGTGGCAAGAATGAAAGCACTCTGATTACAAGGAGAAAGGAAAAGCTCATCACAGCTTACAGAGGGAAAAAAAAGCTGGCCCACAAAGAAGGGGTCTCCGACTCGACACCTGAACAAACTATTCCAAACGGCAGATGGATCACTGAAAACAGAGGAGTTTTGTGCTGCCAGCAAGTATTTTTGCTTAAAAAGTACTAGAATCTGGAAACAATAGGAAATAAACCAGAAGAGCTCAAAATGTCATGAATGATGTAGGCATGTGTTATAATTAGGCTGCATGAATACAGCAAAAAGTTACCATAAATATTCACCCTGATATTTATAGACGTTTGCTATGGTCACACTGACTCACCTTGCCATGAGCATTCAATAGACTGGCACAAATATTTGTAGAAAGCAATTTAGAGCCATGGAAACAAAACTCCATCTGCCTGGGTATGTTCCCTGAATTGTTCGCAGAGTCACTCATTGTAAAGAATCAGTGCAACAATATACAGTACGACACAGACATCTCACTCCTGGTCCTCTGCCACAGACGCCACGAGCAGCAAGAGCGCGACCCAACCATGCATTACCACCATTTGCATGTGCGTTCAGGCAAATGCCAAAGCACAGTGGGACATCGCTATTAAGAAATATTCCTAGAAAACAAATTTAAAGCAAGTGAAGCAAATGAACACATGTGGTAAACACGGATTTTGCTATCTAGCCTTCACAGCAATTACAATAATTATGTTAATAGCATGACAGAGCTTAGGACCACCAGATCTAATGGCATTCTTGGCATCCCTCTTTCCCCTTTCAGAAGAGGCAGAATGAGAAGGACAGCACCTGCAATACTACTGCTACATGCCTTCCCTTTACCTGTCCCCTATAAAGGAGAGATCTTTCACTCTGGGCAGCAATGGGTTACACAGAGAGTGAAGGGAGAACCAGATCTAGATGCCCTGTCCCAAAATGTTTAAGCTAGCTCTGTGCGTACACATCCCTTCACAATGAAAAAATAAAACAAGAGCCGTCAACAAGATTATTTTGGAGGCGATCAGATAGCAAAGCATGAGTAATTACCTCACTAAATCAAGTAATCTCTTTAATCTTAAAAGGAAATTTCAAACCCGCCTTTTAGCAAGCTTTATTTCAGTTTCCATACTCAATTTAGGTGTAAAAAATGTTCGGTTTTATTTTTAAGAAATGCATAGCAGGACTGAACTCCAAAGACCGTGTCTTGTTGGGTGTGAAGAAATAATTTAAGACAAATTATAGTGCTGTCACACTCATACCTCATAGTTTAAAATAAATCTTGTCATCTAATTATACAAGAGCTTGAGTTTGTTTAACAAATTTCTCAGAGGTATTTGTGTGGCACTGCATTTCCCTTCGCCTTTGATTATAGCCTATCATTTCAGTCTTTCCCCTCTATAGCTTCCTACGTTTTATTGTGGTGTTTAACAGGTTGCATTTATCACATCTCTTCAGCTGGCCTAAAGCAGATAAAACCGTGAAGTCTCAGTACAGTTCTTGGCAGTTCATAATAAAGAATTCTTTAAAAACAAAGGCACCCCAAAATGGAATTTCTGCTCCCAAACTAAGAACTTCAACAGTAAGAAACTGGGTCTCTGAAAACAGTTTTGATGTCCCACCCGCAGGTCTACTGAGAAAATTAAGGGTAAAGGAAAATTGCCCTTGTGTTTTAATTCCCATGCTATATTCTCAAAATGTCAGGGCAAAATTGATTAGAATCAGCCAACTTATGATAATTATTTCAAGAAATTATAGTCTGCAAAAGATTCTGTCTCTTCTCTTCTTGCTTACCGTTGAAGTCAGATAAGCTGTGAATTGTTCAAGAGTGGTCTTTATGGAGGCAAGAAGAAGAAGAGGGGCCAAGAACTGTCATCAGAAAAAATGAAGTTAAGCACAGCTCCCTAGGAAGTGCTTAACCAGCTTGATGTTATACTATTGAAAGAATTTCATTGACCAAAACATTAAAGACAAGTCTAAAAAATACAATAACCAGCCTCCATGGGAAATGTGAAGCACTTCAGAAAGTTGGCAAGTGTCTAAGCAACTAGGCCTGATTTTGAAAGATGACATCTCATCTCACAGATGTTATTTACTGTAAGCCAAGAATAATATTTATGGCTTAATCACCTGATCATCATAATCTGGTTTCTTAGTGACTCATAACAGCAAGTACTTGTGAGCATATGATTATACATCCAGAACTGGAAGGCTGCATAAGGCCATCTTAAAACAGGTCAATTAGTGTTTTCCAGTCCACATATTGCCAAGCCGCAAGACAGGTATTTTCTACTTCTCTGACCAATATAACATTACATATCTCTTGAGATCAAACTCTTCCCCATTGGTGGTTCTGGAGATACTGTATTATAGCTTGGCTCATGTGCTCACTAATTAAAGTTACCTTATAAAATGCCTCAGTGTTAAGCTGTGGCTGACATTAACAAGCTGTTAAATTAAATTTTGATGCAGTTTTGAGGCCTTCCTTCAAAACTCAAATGCAAATGTGCCCATTGCATTAAGCAATTAGGACCATTGGAGATCCTATGGAGGGGAATACCAATTTTAAAAGGGCAATTGTATTTGCCTAATTTTTTTCCTCAGTATTTTCTGACTGCTGCTTTTCTGTCCAGCGGAAGAACTGCAGCTGCTTCATCGCTTCTTTCAGACAACTATGACACAGTCCCATCATTGGATATATTCTGCAGGTATCACAGTCATGGTATCATTGCACTCAACAATACCACCGCTGAATTCTGTGGTTTATTTTGTCAGGAATAAACTGACCCTAGTTTTCTTGCTATGAGCTGAAGGCCTCCAGTATTGAAATTTCAACCAAAAACTAAAAAAGAAGAGTTGGTATCACAGCCCCACCTGTTTAGTCTACAGTTTAATATACCCATCAAAATCAGGTTTTGATGTATATATTCACTCTTTCTATTACACAGGATCTAATTCAAGATCTTTTAAAACACCACCTTTATTCCAACACTACTTCAGAATCAGAAGTAACTGCAAACTTTACTTAGCATAGTAATTATTAGAACCAGATCTTAGCAACAAAAAAGAGCAAATAAAATCATAAGCAGCAAGCCTTACCCTACTACCTCAGGAACTTTGAGCGAAAATAATAAACAAAGGAAAAAAAATGTGTATTTTCAATAATCCATCATTCCTCAGTAAAGTTCTTTAGTTTTTAAAGAAGAAATTCCACTGAAGTCCATCTCCATCTTCTGAAGGAGCGAGTGCCCAGCTAATGACTTTATTTCAGAACAAGAACGATTTGCCTTTCCGCTTTCTGTTCCGTGCCCCTCCAAGAGACTTTCTTGTTGTTGTTGGCGGTGATGAAAGAAGCTATTTGCTTGTGACAACAACAAGAAAATCTTACTGATGAAAAGTGAGGCAGCTTTTTTGTTTGCTTCTCGATTAAATCAATAAAACCCAAAATGTGCCAGTTTCACTTTCCATTTTGAAACACATTGGGCAGCTGCAGGGCAGAATGTTATTCCTTCATTATTCTCTCTATTAGTCTTCAAATAATGCTATTTGGGATCAATGATCACCTCAGACATGCTAATATAAACACAATTTGTTTCCATAATAATTGGCATGCTGCTATTTAGTGCATTATAAATGGCTGTATAAATTAATCACAGATTCATACACCGGCTATGTGCACTGCAATTTGTCTTTACAGAGTTACTACTGTCAGATCAAGTTTTTATCTATTCTTAATTTTAAGCATTTAATTACATTAGTATTCACACTATAAAACATACAAAGAGGTCTCAATTACCATTGCCCTTCATGAGATGAATTAATTTAAGTCATAAATCCACTTTCCTGCAGAAAGGAAGATCCGAAGAATCACTGTTTAGCTCATGGACTATCCGGTGTTTTCTTTCTGTCTAAATGAAATATCCTCACTGTACTCTTACTGGAGTGCACAAAATGTCCATTTGTCATTGCGCTTTTCATTTGCTTTGAGTCAGAGGAATGACCCTTCATCTATTAGTTTATTTAAATGTCACTGAACCTTTTTGGGGATTCTGCCCCATAAGTAATGGCACATATCCTGTAAATCAAACCTGTAAAAACATCGCTGGCTTTCACGTTTTGCTAGATTACCCTTTAAAAGGAACCTTTTCTCAAATTATTGCCCTCTGTGTTTCAGCACATTTCACTTCCAGAAGCTGTAACCCTGACAGAAAAAAAGCAAAGGAAACAACAGAAAGAATTCAGCATTAGCAAATTTTACAAATGTATCTTTGACCCCAAAGTGTCAGACTGCCAGAGTCGAAGCCCAGACCAGACTCTGCACTTTGTCCTCCCCCCAACGGCTGCTCTCTTTCCATTGACTCACTGTACATTCCCATGAACTACATACAGGTTAACCAAACGCAATTTGCACAAGCCACCAGACCACATTAACACTTCTCTGCATATCTTTGTCACTGCTCATCTGCCTGCCTGGGCATTAGGAGATGCCCTCACCTTGCGCTTAGTGCGCGCTGCCCACTGCCTTCCTCCATTCCTTTATGCAGTGCCAAACTTCAGGTGAACTTCCCCTCTGTGAGTGAGTATATCCAGCTGCACGGTCTCTTCATATACATACCTTCACCTGCCAACTCTTGAGCAGGAGTATCTCCTGATGTCTGCTCCTGTAACTGCTGGCCTTCCTGGGCAGGGCTTAGGGTCGCCTACTATTCATTCTTCTGCATTAGCCCAGGCTTAAGAGATGCTGACTTTTCTAAAGGGACTGATGGAATCATGTTTAAGATAAGGAAAGAAAAAAAATTAGCTTCCTTCTCTTGTGAGAGAAAGGAGGGATGAGTTTCTAATGGTAAGAGGGAAAGTTGCGCAAGACCAAAGAGAATTGGTGAACTGGATGCAGGAAAGGATTAGGGAGTGCAAAGAAAGGGTAGAGTCTGGAGCTAGCAATATGGTAGCATAACTTCACATATTGGCAGGGAAGCCAAGAGACCATATTGGCAGATAGTGGATGAGAAAGGAAAGAGGATAGGAAAGGATTAATAATTCAAAGCTGGCTTATAATGGCTTAGTCTCTGTGCTCAAGATACAGATAGAAATAGTGAACACAGGTGGCTCAAAAGAAAGCCTTCCATCCAGGTCACAGAACTGCGCTTGTCAGATCCCACAGAAATGTAGAGCAAGTATTTCCTCTTGACTTCTTTGTGCAGCTCACAAAAAGGATTATCCAAGGAATAGAAAGGTTTGTCCACCAACAGATCGGTTCTCCATCACAGACACCCAATACTCCAACGCATGGCTAAGAAAGAGGAGAGCAAAATTATTGCCACACAGCTAGAAATCCTGCTCACTGAATGGCGCGAGTGAGGGGGCTGCTGAGCCAGGACAGGTCCTTAGATGAGAAGTGCAACAGCTTTTCTCCTTGCCCTAGCAGAAGTAAGAAAATAATGTTCAGCAAGCTCTCTGCTCACTGTACGTGAGATGTTCTCTCAGTACCATGTGGCTCATCCAGGTGCCTTCATACGAAATGTATTTAGGAGAGACTTTTACTGATGGCCTTAGAACTTCCCTACTTTGAAGTCACACCCATCCCACTTCTTCCAAAATCCCTCCAGGCAGCTATTTTGCCTCTACCCTGCTGAGTACTACTAAGAGGTTTGCCATTACGCAAGGGGATTAGTTTCTCCCCAAAATAGAAGACATTGATCTAAATTTACACATAACTTACGTAGTCAAGAAAGAGAGAATAATGTAAACCCGATTCATCTTCTGTAAGCCAAATTCATATTCTGCTAGCAAAAGGATTCATGCTCTCTCCAGTGGCTACTGATGGTGCATAAGAAAACAAGACTCCTTTAGGTGTCTAAAGTAAACTAGTAAGTATCTCCAGCCTCAGTACCAAAACTACTTTAAAATTTCAGAGGTAGTTCCTGAATTACTCCGGCAGTCATTATAATCATGGCTTTGCTGTTGATCTGCAAGAATTTTCAACTTAAGCAAACAAGAAATTCAAACAACAATAACAAAACCAGCTCACAAATAAGGTAGCTAGAAATATGTCTCAAACAATCTAATTTTTTTAACTGCACTAAGTCATTTCCTCATTTCCCATTGTTCATATGCCCTAGCCAGCCATAAGAATGATATAAAGTATCCTCTAGCTATAAACTCCATCCATAGTTAAGTCCTGAAAAGAAAATATGTATACTAATTTTCTCATCATTAAGTCACTAATTATGCTGGAAAAACTGCAACACATTGATTTATTATTTTTTTTTTTGCCCTTGGGGAAAAAGTTTGTATATAATTATCAGATTCCTAACTCTTTACTTGCCCTTTTGTTTCAATAATGAAAGAAACCCTTTCATCTGTCTGCAAAATAGTATTGCAGTGAGACAGGCTGGAGGAAATATGAAACCCAGCGATGGTTCAGGGCTCTGGAGAAAACAAGCAGTATATATTCCTAACCTCTTATTGACCTATCACTGGCCTTAAACAAACAAGTTAAACATTCAATTAGTAGAAATGAAATGAACGTGCTGTTTATTAATTTGGAAGAGAAAATGCAATGCCGTGCGTATTAATTCACCTAATATGCCGTGCAGCATCTGAATTTCTGTTAGATAAATCCCATCCAGTTTCAGATTCTCGGTCCTAAGAGGCAACTCGGTAGCAAAATGTGTTACACACAGGTCTCCGCATATTTGCATTACACAGACGAAATTTGGAATTTATGATTTCTCAATCTCAATGTGTCTTGAACCTTGTTTATTTATCGTAGATTGAAGCTGCCTTACTCCTTGATATCTATTCATTTTAACTTGTTTTCCACCCTGTATCTACCTCCCCGTACTCCCTCATTCCCTGCTCTTTGCTTTGATCTTTAACTTCTATCTCTCTTCTGATTTACGTCTGTATTTACAACCACCGTCTTATAACCCCATTACAAAAAAGCCTCTTCAGCTCAACTGCCTATCGAGCTGCCTATCAAACCGCTCTCCTGCCGCCGGTCACCGCGTGTACTGCCTCGCGTCAACCGCTCTGCATCTCCACTGGGCCACCTCCTCTCAGTGCGAATGCCACCAGTGCTACTCATGTCCCTTTCCTTCCCGTCCCTTACGACAGGTACCCTTGCAGGGGCCACATGGACTGGATGGGTTAGTGGACTACACTGGCCGTAAAACCTGGCTGGACCATTGGCCTCAAAGCATAGTGGTCAGTGGTTTGAAGCCCAGCCGGCAGCTGGTTACCAGTGGTATTCCACAATGGTCTGATACTCTTCAACACCTCCATCTGGGGCATGGGGCTGAGCGCATCCTCCACCAGTTTGTGAGTGGGACCAAACTGGGGGGAGAGGGCAACATCCTGGAGGACAGGGCTGCTGGGCAGAGGGACCTCAACAAGGTGGGCAAATGGGCTGACAAGGACCTTGTGAAGTTCAACAAAGGCAAGTGCAAAGTTTGTCCCCCCCTTCTCTCCACTGCAAGACTAGAAATATAATCTCAAAGCATCCTATGCATAATGTTAAAAAAAAAAAAAAACTACACAAAATTTTCACTCCAAAGAGTGGAGCGGACTAAAACTTCTGTAACTGCCATGCAAGTCCCTCGGCATTCTAGCAGCAGTGTTGCAGTACTGCTCAATAAAATATGGATATTGCTGATTTGTTATTCTATTGTCTGACCTTGAGAATATCTGATCACCACCCATCCACACAGCCTGTACAGAAATCCGCTTCCAATCTGTTGTGCACT
This sequence comes from Dromas ardeola, assembly GCA_013398915.1. Classification (NCBI taxonomy): domain Eukaryota; kingdom Metazoa; phylum Chordata; class Aves; order Charadriiformes; family Dromadidae; genus Dromas; species Dromas ardeola. The sequence continues at coordinate 654,409 of VYZM01018898.1, read as the reverse complement.
ATTGAAGTTAAGAAGTTAAAGCTCACTCTGGTTAATCAGATGTAAGAAAGAATGGGACACAGAAATCTAACCTCGATATAAGTCATTTCTGGAGAGAAAGAGGTCAAGTGCGCATTATACTTGAGAGCTTATCCAGCTTTTCTGGGTATTTATTCAACACTGTTAGTCTGAAGCTTCAATAGGTAGGCAGCAACATCCCATTTCAATGATATGCCAGGAACTGCAGGTACTTCTGGAATTACTCCCCAATTTACATTGGACAAAAGACAGTTTTAACACAAATAGCTCTGTCCCACAGTTGGAATTCCAAGTATCTGTTAGCATGAAAGGGAAGCTGAATGAACAATGTATGTTTCTTCCTTTGGCCTCCAAGCGGAATTAAAAAAAATAATCTAGTTAAAATATTTTATCTGTCCTGTCTAGTTGGTAGCCAGCCTTTGGAGTATCCCACTTGTTTTCACACAGCCAAGATGTACTACAGGTAGACTAGGCTCGGGGCCCCATTTCACAACACCTTCTCAGTTTTAAATGTTCAAAAAGAGTTCAAGACCCATACTTACAAATGCCAACCTAAAGTCAGACTGATTCTGTTAGTCTTTGGATGAAATCCAGCGCCCTATTCCGTTAGGAAAGCGAGAAGGTACAGAAAATCTGACTCCAAGAAGCTAAATACATTCATGTATTGACATGAACATTTTTCACAGCAAATGTGGAATCTTTTTACAATGACAGATTAATAATAAAATTTTGTTTGTTCTTTCCTGTTGTATATAGATGTTCTTTATACTTGTGATCATGCATATTTCACTGCATCACCCTGTTAGGAATACTGGGCTGTTCTGAAAAAGACGCATCTGCTCTTCTTAGCCAGAAATTGTTGTAAAGCCCAAGCTTTTTGTTCAGATGTTTTAACTGCAGGACAGCATTTTCTCAGACTCCCAGTTGCATGTTTCCTTGTAATGTTTTGATATGCAGCCATTTATTTCATTGCTATGTTGCTAATTCACATGTCCCTTAGGAGGAAGGTCTGAGGTCTCTTTTTTTGAGAATAGACTGTATTAGCTAAATTTGTATTTTTCTCCAGAAGACAAAAGAAATACTGCTGGTGCTTTTGTGTATGCGGTTAACGTTAAGGCCATTTTTCTTATGAAGTTCTATTGTTGCAGAGAAGTCGAGTGGTCTTGCCTTAAATTTAGAGACAATACAGAAACCTGATGGTTTACTCAAGACTGTAATGGTATACATTAGCTGGCGAGGAGGTTTACAGAGTGTCTGTAACAACGGGCAGCAACGTGGAGCTTCAGGAGATCTACATCTGGAACATTTCAACTTGACATTTCATTTGTTTGTATAAATCACTGTGGAGGATGGTTACGCACTCCAGTTAAAGCAACACTTAGATTATCACATTCTGAAATCATGAGTAAGAGTAATCAAATTGTCTAAATAATGTGAAGCAGTCTTATTTGGTGCTCTCCTAAAGTAATTACAGTGCCTCGTTGGTAATTTTCTCAATGTAGTAACCTCACAAGCAACAGAAATCTTTTTTTTGTTCATTATAAAAGCATACGTGGAAGGATAATGATAGGTATTTTAAAACAAAATCTATCTGCAGGAATATTTATATGCTGTTTGTATTAACACCTCTTATTTTTTAGAAGATTGCCTATACAGAACAACTTGGAAGAAACAGTTACATTTCAAAAATGTAAGTCATGTTTGCTTTCTGCTTTGCTTTTCATTAGGTTTTGGGGGTTTCATTTCCACACTGTTTAAGTCAATAAGGCTAATTCTGTGTGTGAGAACAAGAAAGAGTTTGAGTGAGTAGGATTCACTATGTGGAAATATCTGCTTGATAGTAATGTCTACAGTACAGGAACTATTAAAAAGAGTTTTTAGAATATTTTATTTACACTTGGGCACATTCTCTGGGAATCTAACCCTGGGAGCCACTGAAAACGTTGGGAAGGAGGTAAGGAAGGAAAATTGGCCTGTGCAGCTGCTCCACAGCCAGTAGGCACTGGGCTAACTGGGCTAGAGAGGATGCCAAAGACAACAGCCCAGATCCAAGCACTAAAACACAAGGATGTGATTATTGTCAGAGTATTTTATCGCTACCTCTTATCTTGCACAGACAAAATCACAGTTTGAGAAAATAAGATGGGACGAAAGGGGAAAGATGAAACTACTTTCGCCTTATGGCAAAATTGACTTTAGTGAAAATACATTTTTGTCTATGGGATACAAAGAAATAAGGAATAAATAGAAAGCTCGGGTTTTCACAGCTTGGTTGTAGATGATGAAACACATCTTGTACAGCCATGAAACTGTACTGGGATAAGTGCCACTGGGAAAATTAATAACAGGAACAAGTGATCGCATGAGCACTGGAACTAGTGAACCCTGTTTTTTAGAGATTTAAATTGTGTCTTTGGATTCTCTGCTGTTTAATAAAGCAGAAGCTTTGCTTGCTTGTCTGAAGCCCTGCCTGCTTCAGCCTTTCCCTCCATGATGGCATTAAACAGGCTTCTCGACTACTCCCTGCCTGCATTCATGACATCTTTGGAACTTGCTACTTTTTAGAATCTTATTATTTTATTAAATTTAGTTCAAGCTAGCCAACTGGATAGACAACCTTCCCTCCTCCTGCCCAGTCCTAAGGGTAAGACTTGATTCCTTGAGAGGCAAGACTAAAATATACCCGCAAGCATCTTCCTATTCTACCACAACTGAACAGAGCTTCCATAAACGCCTGCCCAAGTAATGCATTATCCCCCTTCAAATCCTGCTTTAACATTCTTCTTTTCTGCCATGCTGACAAAAAACCTGACAAAGATTAGTTTCCTAGTGTCCTGAGACCATTGCTTATCTCACAGACCAAAAGTGTCTCATTTTTTCTTGTAGTTTTCAGTTTGTCTGTCTGTCCACTGCCTCATCTTGGTTGGATTTAGACTGCAAAGCCTTTGATACAGAGATCACCCATTTACCCCATTTGTTTCTTCTGTCATCCATGTCTACGACCAAGACACCAGAGCACTGTATTCGTTCAATTAATAGACAATAATTATATTAATAAAATGACAGTTGAGCAGGATACTTGTTAGAATCATATAATACTCACCACACTGACCCGCTGTCATTGATAAGGGACTCACAGTTGTTCTAATGCACTGAATGAGATATTATTCATATGACAAACGAATGTGTCAAATGGCTTTACCAGCCTGCCCAAATTCTGAGTGTTTATCCAAAGCAAACCACTGCTTGAAGCTGGCAGACTCATTATTTTTCATATTAATATGTGTACCAACTTGAGGGTCACTACTAAACTATTCTAGGCCTCCCTCTACAGATGGATTGATGATTGCACTTTGATTTATGGCTCATCACCAGGCCATTATTCACAAGGCCTTGATAACTCATTTATATCGGTCAGTATGTGCATTTGACTTGACAGAATCATTATCCACATTATCACCAGAACTCACACATGGACCTCTGCCTTTGCTCTGGAATTGATATTGGATTTGAAATCACTAAACACTATTCAATCCATTCCCCCTCAGAGCCACGCTGCACGTTGCACTGCAGCCACACAGTATCTAACGTCCATCATATTCTCTTTTACACAGCCAATCTATGAACAACACTAACTTTTTATGTCTGTTCTACATTACCTGATATTTGAGATGTTACATCTTTGTTTAGTGTCCAACGGTAAAAGACAAAACCTCGGCAATATTCATCTCTGACATGCTATCTTTATTTGTAGTGAATTTAAAGTTCTATTGCACCTTCAGGGCAAATTGTATTTTTGCATTATTTTACAGAGACCACCTCATTTTATGAATTCATACTTGGTCAAACCTTTCCAAATCAAAATAAAAAAAAATCATTTCTGAAAACAAAATTTCTTACAATCCAGAGAAACCCGAGTTCTACTCTAGCCTGTGAGGCTTCGGCTTCCACACTTATAAACACTTCAAAGAGTTATATACGTAAATAAAGAGGGAGCGGAAGAGGATGAAGGTTGTCCCTCTTCTGCTATTTAACGGATTGCCTTACCGCTTTAAACCACAGCAAAGAAGCAGGCATTATAAATAGGGGCTCATAAGCATATATATTTCGTGTCAATGCATTTTGTCAGACAGCCTAGCAAAGGTAATGTTATCTTTAAGCAGTTAGCAGCAAGAAATAACTGGATAGAATTACTTCCCTTTCAGGCATTATTCACATTCTGTTATCAAGGTTATTCAGTGCTTACACGGAAATACAAACCGTCAGTAAAGATTCGAGAGATCACGTGAGAAATTACCTTCGGCTGAACAACTAATTCTAAGTGCTCATTTCCACAAGCAGAATGGTCACTTTTCTATTGCTTTAGTCCTTCCTCCTGCTGCCTCTTTCAGCGATACAAAAAATGAGAGGTGAGAGAGTGCCAAGTTCATTATTTGTAATTCTGAATGTCACAAGATCATTTCCAAAATTCAGATTATCACATCATCACTTCAGCTTCTAGAAACTCATTTATTTCTGACCTGTTTTGCATTTCTGACCTGTTGTGCTATTTATGTAAAAAAGACGAATGCTGTTACCTTAGCTGCCACTGCTTCTGTGTATCTGTGCATAATATATATTTCAGTTTGAATTTATTATCATAAGCCCTAGGATTATAAAGATTTTGTTTCATGTACCAAGTTTTGCACCCATATATTTTTATTTATTGTGCAAGTTAAACTATACAGGGACTTAACTAACTATACACATATTTTCATGAAATAACCATGGCAACTGAACATACCCCACACTGAACACATCCATCTCTTGAATATCATCTCCCACTAGATCTTCCTTAGCTAACTCAAACGTCACCACGACATTTTCAGTGTGCAAATAAACTATGCATCATGTTAGTATATATTCTTAAAGTTTTAAGACAGAAAAATGTAAAAGCTAGTTTCAAATTGCAATCATACAGGTATCTGTATGATTCATTCATACAGATGAAATGAAACATTTCATGAATGTTTGAAACAATACGTTTAAGAATCAGGACTTCATCATGGTAACAGCTGAGTCTAAAATACAGCTACATGAAAATTACAGCAATGGGATTTATAGAATGTCTGTGTTGTTATTTAGCAGGACAAACCAAAAATGCCAGACATGCTTTATACTTACTATAAGTCGGTCTTGCCAAACGTTAAAAAACATAAAAATGTAATACATGTCAAACAATGTTTACTTCTCTTATCGAGAGAAATGACCAATTTAGATTTAATATGTCTAACTCTTCTTAACTAGTGACTGCTAGGAGAGTCCATCTAACGCTATTAAGATTCAAAAGATGCACTTATGACAGGGCACTCCAGCAGCAACCTGAACTAGCCACACAAGACGAAACCTCTCCTTAGTTTTGCAAAACTGTAACAATGTAATTGTTTTAGTACAAACAGACAAACAGTCTACAAAAGGAGAAAAAACATGTAATTGTTTTTTCTAACATCGTTGATATAAACAATCCTGACCATAACTGACTAGAGTAACCCTTTTTGCTTTTTTTATCTAGGGGGTGACATTCAAGACAGGCCCAGAAACAAACCCCTTCATGATAATGATAAAAATTCCAGTGCTACCTTCATACGAGCCTGTTTTTTACAAGACTGAAAGGGCTTTTCTCTTGCACGAGGTGTCCTGGTTTCAGCTGGGACAGAGTTAATTTTCTCTCTAGTGGTTGCTGTGTTTCAGATGTGGTATGAAAGGAATCTCAATAACACATATTGGTTTAGTTGTTGCCAGGTATTTATATTTTTCAAGGACTCTTTTCAGCGTCCCACAGAAACTGAGAAGGAGCACAGACAGAAGAACAGAATGGGCAATGGCACATTCCATACCATAGACGTCACGCTCCATACAGAAATGGGGGCTGGCCGGGGGGCAGGTACTCACGATCGCTGCTCGGAACGGTGCCAATTCACCCGGTGGTCAGAGTGACTTGTGTCACTTATTGTTATTTTCCTTTTCTGCTATTGTTCTATTAAACTGTCTTTACCTCAACCCAGGAGGTTTTTTCCTTGCCCTTTCTCCTCCTTTTCTCCCTGCCTATCTTGGAGCAGGGAGTGAACTGCGCGAGCAGCTGCGTGGTCCTGCCTGCCGGCTGGGGTTAAATGATGACACAAGGCTATACCCCTATGTCTGGCAAAACCAAAAGAGAATTGTCTTCCAGCAGGTTGAGCCATTAGGATGAAAATCCCGTGTTTTGAACAAGGTTGATACCTAATCGTTATTACTGTATTGATTGAGCAGGGTTGTGAGATTTACCCATATTTGGTTTAGTTGCCTGACAGACAAAACAGAAGAGGGAGAAATCTATGTCAATCAAATAACACTTGTTATGAAAAAAAATCATCTGAAATTAAAAACGAAAACACAGTATTTTGGTTGTCTAGAAAAGTTCACTTTATGAACTAACAAGAAACAAACTGCCAGAATTGTCAAGTTAGTAGTCTGTCTTAGTCCCCGGCTCAGCCGTTCACACCCTCAGGATATAGACTCCGGACCAGTTTCTATGACAGGGTGATCTGCTGAAGAACTAGTATATGTGATAAAAATGGGGGAGTGGGAAAAACTGTCTTTTCCCATTTGTGTTTCAGCCTGAACCCCTATCATCTTAACACTGTGTCAGCCTTTGAGAAACAGCCAGCTAGACTGGTTTGGTAATTAGCTGAAAAGACACAGGCTAAAGGTCAATTAGCCTAGGAGGTAAAGGATAATTGCACACTTGTCTTTGGGAGACCAGCTGGGAAAAGCTGGAGCCAATGGCCAGCCAAAAGTGCTCCTCCAAAGTTTGAGAGGGGATTTGGCATGAGGAGGAGGAGGAAGAAAGGAGTGGGAGTTACTGCTGGGTTTCTTTTTTCCTACTTGTAGAGTTAAGTTACACTGGGAGTTGAAAAAAGCATGACTCATCTTGAAGGATTATTTTAAAATGAGACAGATTCACAGCTCAAACCAATCTTAGGACAATTCCTTTCTCTGCCTGAGGAGACTGAATCCTGAATGCCTGAGGAGAGCCTCCACCTTCACAAAAGTGTTCTAATCATTATTTTTGCTAGTTTAAGGGATTATAATCTTTCCATTTTTTCTTAGGCAATCAAACACTTACTGGAGCAGAAACTATAAATTGAGTATTCCACTTCTTAGGCGAGAACTCTTACTTTATACCTGCCAGATTCATTCTCCGGATCCAGACAAACCCAAGCAGACCATGCAAATCAGACCAGGTTGTACTGGAGGAAGAATTAGCTAAAACACCACGGGGATGGGAAGCCGGTCCCAGAACTCTGCTTGTTCATTTATAGTGAAATTGATACAGTGAAACCATTTCAACAGAAGAGTTGAAGAGTACTGAAAGCCAATACCCTGTACAGTCTAGTGGGTTAAGCAATAAATGTTGCAGTGTCCTAAATGCTGACTTGTCGGATTCTTCCCTTGATCTTGACCTCAACATCTTTTCCCAGCTGAATTTATTTGGCAGGCCTAAGTAGTCTCAAGCTAAACAATACTTAATTTTTCTAGGAATTTGCTATTCAATGCACTTAAAATTATTCTGCCCCCCTGTATTCCATAGACTACTTTTCTGTAGTTTCTAAATGTTAGACTTGCCTGTCAGGCCTCAGACGTCAGCAGACTGGTGGAGTCGTTTCCACAAGAACACACTCTTCTATTGAGGATAACACCGTCTGCATACCCGGGGAAGAGGGCGGTATCAGATAAAGGTCTCTGCTTGGTTTTCGGGGGGTTTTTGGTAAGGCTTCACCTCCATGGTTTTGCACCAAAACTGGGTCTCTCCTGTTGGTATCATCAACACCATTCCTTTTCCTGTTAAAAAAGAAGATATTTTAATAGTGAATCTTGCTTATCAAGATTTTCCCTGTACTGTGTGAAGAACAGATTATGTATGTAGCTACTGAAGTTTACAATCAATGAGCACCCATGTCTTCAGTTTTGTTTACTGAAAGTTTTGATCAGTTCAACATTAAGCACAGTCACAGAATGGCTGAGGTTGGAAGGGACGTCTGGAGTTAATAGTAAGGAAGAAACGTGCTGTAAGACCTTCCAGGTTTCCCCTTGCCTTCTTTTGCTGTATGATTAGCAAAGTTCAGTGCCTCCAAACTGGCATGAAGGTGTTTAATGTCAGAGCTTAATAATACAGCATACATTAAAAGTATAAATACAACATTTTTGCAGCTTAGAGAAAATATTTGCCCAAGACAAGTTAAAACTATGTAGCCGTATCATCTAGTGTTTTGCTGGATATAAAATGACCCTTTAAAGCCTTCTGACATTCTCCTCGAAGCTGAGGATTGAGGCTATGACCTTTTCAAAGCCTTCCAAAGAGCTTCACAATCAACCAACTATTATAGAGAAAGTTTCATGAGAAGCCAAACACTTTTCTGACAAACGTGCCCTCTCTCATGAAAAACAGGCAAAATCAGTTCTTGCCACCTGAAGAACAAACAGTTGTTGTTGCTGAATGAGTTCAGAAGAGTTGTTTTGTAATTTGAGTCTAACCTTCAACGCAGGAAAGTCTGATTGAATGCAAGGGGGGAAAACACCGTAAGGGGCTCGGGGCAGCTGTGGGGTGTCCATCCCTGGAGTTACTAAAACACGACTGGAGAAGCCCTGAGCAACCTTTTCTGCCTGGAGCCACTTTTAGTAAGAGTTGGACTAGGTGACCTCTACAGGTCCCTACCAACCTAAATTAAACCACCAGCTGAAGGTGGCATCCTTCTTCCTCTTCATTTGCAATGCTAGGAAGGGAAAAGTCTACTCATGGCTGTTGAGTTGCTAAGGATGACTGAACGGCAGTAAAGGAATCTGTCAAAAATAGGATAGGATAGGACAGGACAGGCTTGGATAGATCTGAAATCTGAAACTTGACACTACATATGTCATCTGTCAAAACGGGAGGGGTTTCCACCCAAGTGGAAATAGAACAGGGTGATGTGGCTACTACTATGTTCTAGTAGAGATATAGGAAAAAGTCTATCAGCCTCTAGAGTACAGGGTAGATTTGACTATATACTGTCACTGCCAATGTACCATCCTGTTTTTCCAGTACTTAGAGAATTTTTTAATTGCTATTCACATAAAACCAGGAATAAATTGCTATCACACTGGAAGCAACAGGAATACAGGAAGGAAACTTGAGTCCAAATCTCTCTATGATGGGTTTGTTGCAGTGACATTTTCAGACATCTGCTGCTCAGACCCATCCTAAAGGCATGAACTCATCTGTTCTAAATACACAACAGATAGTTACTCACATCTACGGTGGAACTGCATCTTGTGGTTACTGAATAAGGAAAAGAAATTACCACATATTTCCAGTTAAACAAATGAACGCAGTCATTCTCCTACCAATAGGGATTTAAACTTCCTCCCAATGTTTATCATTAGTATTGGCTAAAGCATTGGCCAAAACCAGAGCCCTGCAATGGGCAAAAAGAGAATCAGATCATTCCAAACAAGAGCTGTTGAAGGCCTCAAGCACCAAATCTACAAAGTAGCTTCAGTGCTTTAGAAGGCATTCCTGTGGGCTGCTTGCTTAAATATCAAAATAAACTGCTTCTCAAGAAGAAAAGAAACAATCTATTTGGTAAAATACAGCATTCAGTAAATAAACTTATGCAAGAACACAGCAAACAATCTGGAAGATCATGACATAAATATCAGCTCTCTTTCTGTTTATTTTCTCTTGCTTTCCAAGATCTCTTTTCCTTTCCTGAAGACTTTTTTCCATTCTTTAGTATGCATCAGACAAAGCCTTAGATCCCTAGGCTCTAACAGAGAAGCCACAGTCTCATTTTTCTATTAAAAGTTATCATTTTTGGTTTTGTCAGCCCTTCGGTCCTGAAGATGCCAGACCAGAGCCATTCATTTTTGCAAAGTCATTTGTGGCGGCGCAGCAGCCGCATGCTCATGGCATTCCGCAGGTACACTGCTGGGGCTGCTGCTGGGGGCAAGGCCATTGCAGAATCCCCTCCTTTTATCCTCTACAGTTTTGTCAATCAAAGCAGTCCATTCCGTGCCATGACACTGAGTGCCAATCTGCCTGGCTCGTTAGAAACCTGACCAGCAGTCCCCTCGGTGACATCTCCTGCACTACTAGCACCCTAGAGAATCTTCTCCTCCTTGCCTCACGGATGGGTTGCCAACTCTAATTCCTTTTCCTCATGCAGAATACGTATCTAAAGTTTTTCCTTCATCATTTTTCAGAAGACGTGCTTTTATCAATAGGACACTGTCATTAGTGGTACTATCTATCTGTATCCAAGTGTAATTTTCCCAAGTAGGACACATTTTCCAGCTGGGGATTGCTGGAATATGGCACATTATAGCTGCTTCTTGCACATGCAGAGGTCCCTATGTTGACGGTGGAAATAGATTACCACAGTGCTGCTCCCACTGACAGTAACAGCATAGGCTCAGGATAATACACATTCACTTCTTTTTATTGGCATTGCTAATTGTGAAAGGGAGTTGATTAAGCAGACAGTTTTGCTCTCTATGTTAGTTCAACCCTTAATAAATCTAGTGAGAGTGGCAAAGCAAGCACCAATTCATGCACATGATAATAATTTCACAACCACTGTCTTCTATAAAGAGAATCACAGCTACTCAAGGGAAGAGACAGTCATGGTAATTTTTGTTCAATGAAATGACTACGGAAAATTCAGCTACAAACGCTCGTTTTCTCTCTGTGACTGGCTGTCGGAGTCTTCAGGAGAGCGTCCTGCCCACCGCCGGGGCAGGCAGGGGCACTGGGCTCCCAACTCTGCTCAGGCTTACTGCTCACGAAGGGCTTTGAAGACTGACTACTTCCGCAGAAGAAAAATACCTGTCATAAACATCTTAGAGGTCTAAACAAAGAAAATCATTGAAAAAGAAACCTAATACGAAAACATTTCTGTGAGGAAAGAATTTAAACACAGAGAGGGCTTCTGTGTTTATTAATAGGCCCCGTTTTATCTCCTGGTTTCAGTAATCTCCTTTACATGTTTCAAAAGTCCTCTTTCAAGAAAGATTATAAAGTGGGACTGCTCCTGTAGAGCAAATTACCAGTCCCAGTAGAGTAAAACTTGAGACAAACAGAAGGGGTTCCGTCAGAGGCAAACCATGGTGCTCAGCATCACTGCAGAAGGTCTGAGGGCAAAAGTGCACGACTCCCCTCTAGCACATCCAGCGGTCTCCTGTGACTCAAACTAAAAAAAAAAGTAGATTCAACTTCTGAAGAAGGTTATTTGAGTCACTTAATCCCTGTTCCCAGGTTCATGATCAATGGGGACTAACAAGAATGACCCAGGTAGTGTCAGGGAGGTTACAAAGCCTGGGGTTGATTCCTTGCTGGTAAACCAACTGTGAGGTGACAGAAATATTTTATGGTTTCTTTTCTCACTTAGGCACAGAACCTATCAACAATCTGGCTCTCTCCACATTGCTTTGTCGTCTGTCAAGAACAGGGAGGTTCCCAGGAGCTTTTCCTTCTTGCCCAGCAATGGATGAAGTGGTCTCTTGGCAGCAAAGGCAGGGTGAGGAAGTCTGAACCATTTGCTGAGGTCTTTGGGACTGGTCTGATCCCGGCAGGCCCACCCTTCAGACTCACTCAACTGTTTTGCTTTGTTTGTGTGATCACTGGAGCCAGATTTTACCGGAGTAGGGGAAAAAAAGAGGAACCTTTCAAAAGGTTTTGAACAGTCCAGCGTTCGTTCTTCTTTTTCCCCCCAGAGTTAAGTAGTATGAGAAGAAATTTCTGTAAACCAGAGAGATGTGGAAGATTCAGTCAAAATATTTTTTTTTCTTTTTAAACTTATGGAAGTTATATAAAAAAGGAGAGTGGTGCATAACTCTCTGAGCTACTGGCTGGCACCGAAACCTGGGACATTGATCCCCAAATCCCAGCCTCTCAGACTGCCGCAGAGAGCAGAAGTGCCCTCCTGCAGAGACGGGCACAGAGGACACTAGAACTTCCCTTCTCCTAAGTTTCCAGTTCCCCAAACCAGCTCCTTTGCAGACGCACGCGTATCTCTGTACTGCAGTCTGCACTTTAAATACACCCTAAAGGCAAATTTAATCTCTTTGATTTAGCTTTCCCTCAATAATTTAGTCACACACATCCTTACACAGCACATCCACTCACTCACACACATAAACAAACAAATGAAGGAATGAAAACCTATGAATTAATCAAGCTATTTCCCTGAAGACTCTGAAAGAAGAAAGCAAGAGAAATTGTAAATGATATTTCTATTTGGGAGGCAGCTGGATTTTATCACGATGGGGCCATCCAAACATATAAATATCTGAGATGAGAAGGAAGAAGATGAAATGAAATGGATGGAAACATTTGTGCTGTCAGTAAGATGAAAGAATAAAGTTGTGGGTGCAACAGAAAACGATTCTTTAAATTAGACCCATATCCTCAGCATCATCTTTAATATCCTTTCCACTAACCTGCCCAGAAACTATTCCTGCTATTCTCAAACTTGAACCTAAGCTTCTCTTTTCTTCAGCGCTTCAGTGCATAATAAATGTGTAACACCCAACAGTTAACTAATGTGGCTGACAGCAGCCTAAGGTGAAGCCAGTACTTGCATTGCATTTGTTATTTGACAGCACTGCCCACTTGAACATCGATACAGCTATCCACTGACCGTTAAAATGGTTATATATATTTTAATTATAAGCCCGTGGCTTCCCATTGTATTTATAAAAAAGACATTCATTTCTATTCTATATATGACCAATTTAGTCCCAGAATGAAGCTCCGGGCAGTTACTGCATTTAAGCACAATAGGATTCTGATTTTTAACTCAGACCTGTCTCATTCTATCAATATTCTCTAAATGGTTATTTTCTGCCCCCTACACATTTAAATTACAGGTACACAATGAATGTTTAAAATAAGCAAACAGGAGACTGAACTTGTTTTTCTAGTAAAGCATTTCCTGAAGAAAGAACAGTAATCATTTCAAATTATTCCCAGGAAGTTAAACCAAAAAAGAATTAAAAAGAAGAAAATAAAACGTTCTCTGAGAATTTTTCCAGACTGCAAAATTCACAAAATATCTCAGAAAACCTTATTTGGGGGAAAAAAGTAAAATCCCAAAGAATTATAGCAGTTTTGTAAGTGACGGTGAGCATGAAATAGACAATTTATGGCATATGGCATATCCTTTGGAGCTGGAAAAAACCCTTCTTTGACCAAGGCAACTACAGACTTTTCTAGCAACAGAAACAGACACTTCATCAGAAAGGCAGATTTCTCTTTGTAGGTAGGGAGAAGACACAATTTCAAAACGGGCATCCAGATGGGGTTTACATTTGAGTGAGCCTTCTGAAAGAGCCAATATGTGATGGCCACCGACCACCCCTTGTCTGATGTATAAAGACATTCACAACTGTTGTATTCAATTTCTGCCTGCAGAAAAAAACCAAGCATTTAGAATTTACCACAATTTACAAATAGACCCCCAAATATTTAGTCTAAGATTAGTTACTTGTTTATTGTCAAAACAAACAGGAGTCCAATTACCCTAACAGTTCCATTAATTTTACTCTGCTTCTACTGGACTACAGAAGTGAGCAGAGGTTAGAGTGCTCCGCATCTGAATGTTTAGAAGTTTGATTATGGAAATAAGACAAAATGCTAACAATCATGAGGTAAGTTCGAACCTTTAAAAAAGATAACGCTCACTTATCTCTTTATTGTGCATGCCTCTCTTTATCTCTTCACAGTCCTTTCCCTCTATGATCTGCAGAGGTGATCTTTTCACCCTGTTAAATCATCCTTATCAAGTCTCCAGAATGCAATAACCTCTTTGGCACATTACCTATCTTTTAGGATTTGTATTTAATATATTGTGTTCTTCTTTCTTTTTTTTTTTTCCTAGTAGGTCACGCCAGAGCTCAGAATTGTTGGATTACTGATTGATTTCACAATTACTTTGTGCTATGGGTTGTTTTCATCTGTGTGACTGACTCTGTTGCAAAATGAACACAAAACATTCAAAAAGTAAAAAGAGAGGGAAAAAATTGCTTTCTCTCTCTCTCACACACAAACATATAGACAGAGTATATTTAATTAAGCACACACTCGTTCAGATAGGAAAAACCTCAGTTTCCCAGATATTTTTATAAAACAGAAGAGAATTCTGCACATACCAGAATCATCATCAGACGAATGACCTTAAATCCTCTCTCTGTCCATCACCCATTTTGTTACAGTGTTGTAAGGTTTTGTCCACTATCTGTGGAATTAAGACTGTCTACCAAGCCCTAACAATAAGCCGTTCTTTTATGAAGTATAAAAACGATGCTAAAAACTCATGGGGTGGTAGAGTACACCCTTGAAAAGTGAACCCTCCTGTACTGCAGCACTGTGGTTTTAAATGTGTGGTTATCAGGAAAATAGGTCCCCGCTTTCATGAATGCTCAATCCACTCTACAAGTCTTCTCTCCTCTTGATTTGACGCAGGTTTATAAAACAGAAAAATCTACGGTCAGTCTGGGATTGGTACGGCAGGACTCCAGGAGAGTTGGGGCGGGTGTCGAGCATCTCATTGCTCTGCCTCCGCACGGTTCATTCCAGCAGAGCTGAGGAGGGATGCTGTGGCGTGAGAGAGCGAAGGTCAGTGTGACTTCCCTTGACCGATACAGCAATCAATACCTGGCTGGGTGAGTTGAAAAGTTGGTTCTCTGCAAAACCAAGATTTCAGACTGCAAGCTAGTTACTCAAAATTGCTATTGAATGTTTCCAGCAGGAGTATTTTCTTGATATTTTTAAACACTTAATTGGCGGTTATAACATCAAAAACATCGAAGTGGTTTTTATTTGGATTCTTACACAGGTCAAAAATAGGCACTAGATTCTAAAAAAGAATTCCTTTTCACCAGAAACTTGATTGTACTTTCAAACTATTAGATGAAACAGCTAAAATAAGCAATATAGAAAGAGATGAGCAATATATCTAGCTACAGTTCCTTAAGTATATATATCTTTCTCTATTGATAGGCATATAGGCAGTTCTTTGTCTAAAGGCACCCTTATCCTTCACACTCTCACGCCCATGCCCAATTTTAAGAAGGTAATGAGACCTAGTGACTCTGTGTCTTTCCAAGATTGCTGTATAAAATGTTTAAATATAGATGACTGACAAAGAAAGGGGAAGAGAGCTGGCTGATATTCAGCACGCCACCCTCTGAAGCTTTGCTTCTGTAGTGCTTTCTTTCCACTTCCACCCATATACTCTTCTACCCCTCATTACTCCATCCATGTCCAGCCTGCCCACCTACCGACCCCTCACTTCTGCAGCACCACCGCTCCTCAGCCACCAGGAGTTTAACAGGGGACCTGCCTGCTGCTCACTATCTCTGCGTAATTTTTACCTATTTTCTGACGACACACAATTCTCTACCTTTCCCTCTTTATAGGACTGATTTTGGACTATAGCATTATTTTAAAGACTTGATTGTCAGTTGAGCATCTGTCTTTACAAGAGTACCACCCCAGCAGACTAATTTGTTTCCAGTTCAAAAAAGACACTTAATAATAATAAACTGCACAAAATCTCCTAATACAGTATGATTGGCACAGGGTTTTAGTGAGGGAATCAAAGCCACTCTATTAGAGCACGGCTTGCAGGTATGAAACCCTCCACTGGAGGGAACCAGTTCTGTGCTTGTGATAAGTCAATTTATGCTGGCGAGGCGAGCCATGCTTTCAGACCACTATTATTCCTACTGTTATTGACATCTACAAAAACCATCCAGTAAATTTAGCTGAAGAGAATTAAGGATCACTTTAATACAAAGCCTGCTTCATTGTTGAGGGGTCAAGTAAAGAGTTAACTGAAAAATCAGGTATACAAAATAACTGCTATACAAGCATTTTTGTTACTCTCTCTAGTTCCCAAATTTAATCTAGCTTGCAAAAAAACCAACCAAACAAACAAAAAAAAAAAAAAAAAAAAACAAAACAAAACACACAAAAGACCCAAACCAAAACAAAACACCAAAACCCAAACCTAAGGAATGTTAATTAAGAAAAAGAATTTCTGAAAAAAAAAAAATCACATATTTGGGTTGAAAAAGAACATGGACACTGGGAATAAAAAAAAATACTGTTAACTCTTGAATTATTTTTCTATATTAAATTTGTTCACTCCTACAGGCAAAACGGGGGCTCTACACCTGAAGATAAAGATGGTCACAATCTTTGAGCCTACGAACGAGCACTCCAGAACACCAGACCACTCCAGCCATCCTGACCCATCTCCAGGAACAGGACCTGACTTAATAAAACACACCTTACAGCACTTGCCAGCTCAGATGCAGCAGCTTTCATTCAATGGAGCACAAGTCCTGGCGATCCACACGCTGCCTTCCATCACCCACTCACCCACACCCAAATGGTTAGGAAGTCTCTAAAATTATAAGTTACTTTGTATAGATTTAATTTGTCCTGCTACGCACTGAGAGAGATTTTGCCCCTCATCTGAGGCTCATAATGGCACCGGAATGAATGTGATACCTGAGCTCTGGGGACTTCGCCTGACCCCACCTACGGAATACAAAAGCAGGAGAGAGGCCAAAACTCACACACTTGAACCAGATGAATAGTCCCACTGACTTCCATAAATACACAGGTATGAAAAGAAATACTAAGAATTTGGCTCAATGAGTGGAATTTCCATCCAGTATATTAGGCTTTCCTGTTCTTTTAAAATAAAAAAGCACTTTGGGTTTCCTTAGCATTTATGATAATACAAGCAAAGGCTCAAGAGCTCACCAGAAGAAATGAATTCTTTATCTTTACATCCACAATGCTATAATTAGCACTTTTTAAATTCGTAGACAGGCTTCCTATGTGATTAATTAATAGCATAAAGAAATAGAATTTTGGTATTTTTACCATTTTTGTGTCATGTTCTACAGTGAACTGTAGGGTGGTAATACAAGAATAATTTAGAGACAAATTAGCATAATAATTAGAAGCCTAGAAGTCTTTATAGTGTTTTTAATATTTATGCTTGATAAATATTGCTCTATTTGTCAGTTTATGCAGTATAAAGTGAAACTTAATGTGAGAAGGTTATTAGCATAAAATTAGCATAATGAGTAAAAAGCAAAACACAAAGGTAATCAAAAATAACAGAGGTTGTTTCTTCTTGCCTCTCTCAAAGGACATACTTTACACCCAAAAATCTGTGTTATGGAAAACAAATTTCATTTAAATTAATTATGAGGGTCTATTATAGCTGTGAAAAATGGGTATCTTTTAACAGTTCTTCCAGAAACTGCCTTTTTTGTCTCTTTCAAACTTCTTCCACACAGTCTAGCCACTCAAAGAATGAGATCATTTTGGTCACACTGCTTAGGAAAAGTGAATTTTAAAAAAGGACATTTGTCCAATGTCGCAAGCTCTGAGTTAGGGAAGACGGGAAAACGTCATATGAAACCAAAGGGAGAGACCACAGATGGATACCTTTAGACACTAACATGGCAAACAGCACTGGGCAAATGACAGTGTTATCTGTACCAAAAGATCTATCAACCAAATAATTACTTTTGATTTTCTAAAACTTCAGGTGAACATAACATTTGAAGCCTGAAGCTGCATGCTTCAAAGTTCATGGAGCCCAACTCTGATACGTGACACTTATTTTTGCTGACTTGTACAGCTTCCAAGTGATAATCAAATCTCTCTTTTCTATCTCCTTCGATTACAGCTTCCAAAGGTTTGTCCTGTGTTTTACCCCGGCTTTATAACCACCTCTCTGAGACGAGGGCAGTGACCCAGCAGGGATGAGAGCTGAGAGGGGAGAGAGAATGCAAAGACTCCAAACCATTCCTTCAGCTCCTCTGATACGACCTGCATCAGGTTTATGAGGGAAAATGTTATGAGATGGGTTAAACCTAGCTAAAGGGGGCTTCAAAACTATTAAGCCGTTACTCCTTGGGAATAAATGTAAGAAGCAGTTATGCTTCTCACTGATATCAGAAGCTGAAACAACAGCAAACATCTATCCAGAATATACATCAATACTCAGAATTAAGGCTTGAGAATGGAAGAGCATCACTTGGATGGGTTTTGAGAAGATTTCTCTGTGAAAGACAAGAGGGGAGAAGCTGTGCACACAGACATCTTTAGGCCCACATATTTAATTCTCCAAGGGATACAGGTTGCTTGAACCAGTGCCTCCGCTCCACCCTCTGTTCCTCGGGCCTGCCTACTGAGTTAGACACCAGGCAGTAGTCCATGGCAATCACTACAGAAGCTCTGTGGCGTCTGGAGCCTTCTCAAAGCATTCTGGCAATTGCTCCACTTTTTTGATGCCTTGTGAAAAAAATGATACAAACACATGCTTGTGTAAATCGCTGTCCTGGGGACGTGTGTCCACTTACCATGTGCACATGAAAAGACCACGAAGCGCAAAGCAAGAAAGCCATGTTTGAACACTCAATGACTTCACCCCCTACGTCATCTTCCACAACTCGATCCTCCCTATTGCCTAAAAGGAGCAACCAGCACAAGCCCTCACCTGCAGCTGAAGAGTCAGCAGCCTTCTTTGACCCTCTCCTCAACCTCCAGTGATGAGAATGCACGTAGAACAAGCTGGATTTGCACACATGACATTTTTTTTTCTAACTGAAAAAAATTATCACATTCTTGACATTTCTGCCGTAGTTGGTACAAGGAGTCCAGGTCCTAAAGTCACTCGCAAAGCCAGATCTCCTTGGCAACATATACAGTAAAACACAGCTTGGAATTGTTGCTTTTTTCTAATACTATTATTTTTATCGTACCCACTGTAGTATTAGTCATCAGAAGGCAATTCTTGGTTTACGCTGAAAATTTATGATCCTTTTCACTCCACCAGTATTTGTAAGAAAACTAATTACCAATGTAAGGATTTGTGCAAGAGATCTGGAAATAATAGAAATAAGCCTTTTAACAGGCACAGTAATTATGCAGACACAACAGATGCTAATAATAATTTTCATTTCTGTGGGAAAATGATTAAGGTTTAAAAGTACAATAACAAAGAGGCATAAGAAGAGTACAAGGGGGCGTAGATGACATGAGACAATGTATGTGTGATCACAATTGCTAATTTAAAAAGAACTTTCACACTGGAATAATCTCAAACCCATCTTCTCAACAGCAATCTGTTTGCCTTTCGTGCTATTTTTCTACTTCCACTTACCCCGGTTTGGCTATTTACCACTTTTGTTTTCTGTCACGGGCAAAACGTCAGACCAGGTATAAAACCAGAGTCTTGAATATCTGCTTATTAGTAATTCTCCCAGAACCTTTCTGAATACTTTATGTATTTGTCTCTAGCATCCTGCTAAACTCAAGTAATGGCATTTCAAATTTTTTTAACGGCTTCATAAGGGCAGGGTGCTGTTTTTCACCCGGCGTCCCAAACCACTCTGTGCGATGTGTTAAATTCCAGAGCAGAAGCGGTTATATATATCGCTCATGCTTAAGTAGACTCCTATGAAAATACACCTACACAGAACACGAGCCAAGTCTTCAAATTACCACCAAGCCCAGTGTTTAATATAATGAGTGGTGGAATTAAAGTTCATAGCTCCACTTGTGTTAGTGGTAGACTTCCTGTTAAGTCCAAAAAATTGTTCATTAAGATAATTAAAGTTCTGGGCCATCTCACCCATCAATCAGTCTTTCTTCTGAGCACTTAACAGTTATTGCTGAATAGACTCTGAAATAACCCATTAACTCAGCACAGGTTTGCCAGAAATTATAGGTGCTTTGAGATCGCTAGGAATGAAAGGTGGCATATAAATCAAAGGCATTGTCATCATTTGATGCTCCTAAAGCCTGCACTGAAGTTACCTTAACCATTAAGGGCTGGTATCGCAGCCATTTGCATTGGAAGCTGGGACTACAATTTCTTTCCAAGATCAAAAAGGGAGGTGAACTGGCTGGTGAGGTGATGAATCTGACATTACAGCAGATCCTGGCAAGGGATCCCAGAGACGCAAGTATTTATGGAGCTGTCCTTCAGAACAAAGCAGAGAGTAATAAACCTGTTAAGGATATTTTCAGATCAAACCATTTCTTCCCCAAATGTCCACACAAAAAATAGCTTAGCAAATTCCATTGCACTGTGGAAGAAAGATTTGCCCCCTATGCATACAATATTTTTTGAGAAGGATGCATGCCACCTCTTCACACTGTAAGCCACAGAAGCTACTGAAAGAAAAATGATTCAGTCCACACTGTATTTAAGTGTGGTAGGTGTTTTCTCAATTATTTCATGGAACAGTGGGTATGTGGGCATGACAGCGTAGAAGAGTTAGCTTTAAAACAGGCACTACCAGCCATGTGGCTATGGCAGTTTTGAATGAAGCATGAACGAGCCTCTTGATAGTTTTCTCAGTTTCTTAGGGGAAATTTGCAACTAAAGGCAATTCTTTTCATCACAGCTGCCCTGGTAATGCAGACATGGTTCTCCAGCACGAAGCTGATTTCAATAGAGATGTACAGGCAATGCCACAATTCAGATGCCACCTCATGGTAAAATTTCACAACAATTTAAGGAGTGCTGTGTTCAGTCATACCTGCTTGTGGGCTAACCCTGGGAGGGCAGATCAACTCCCTGAGTGCTCTCATATTGCAACTTTCCCACCATCTAGTGGCTGAAGAGTTACAGATCATAAAAACTCTTAACAGTCCTGTACCTCATGGAGATTTTTAATTATTATTTTTGTATTTTAGTAAGGCTCTGTGTTTTTTAAGAAAAGAATCAAACAAGGCTACTTTACAGCTGCCATTTTCTGCTTCAGCATTTGTTTTCATGTTTTAAAAAAAATTCTTACTCCTAACATAACATCTACAGTAGATAGGACCCCAGAATAAACCCCAGCAGTAGTATTTGCCAGCAAAGAAAAACAAGAGCTCACTCCCAATGGGGTATCAGCCTCAACAACTTATGGTACTTTAAAGTAAGGAATTGGTACCTAAATCACTGCTGACTGTTACACTCAAGAAGGATAGGATGACCATCACAGCAAGCAGATCCTATTAGAAATATCCTCATTTGCCAAGCCTTTGGGAGATGTCACCGCCTGCTGGACCCTCCCTTGTTCTATTCCAGACTCTGGGACAACACTTGGACACGCAGGGGTAAGCTGGAAGCTGTGGTTTTCCGCACTGTTTCCTGTGAGCGTATCCAGAGATATTTACGGAATTAAAAGTTCAATCACTGCTCAGTACTTTGAGAAATGTGTTCTAGAGATGTCAAAAAGGACGCTTTCAACTTATGGCAAATGCATGCTTTGTATATGTATCCTTCAAATAAGTGCCCTAAATCTGTTCTGTGAGCATATACAAAGACTAGATATTAGCATTTCTGGTATTTACTGGGATTAATTTGGAGAGCGTTTACAGAAAGTGATGAAAAATAAGACACATCTAGCTTTCTGTTGTTCTCTGGCAAACTTAGCAAGAACAACACATGAAATGTTCGGTCATAATCTCTTCTGTGACAGATATTTGCAGGAATTAAAAAGTACAAAAAATAATGTTGTTTTTCAAAAATGTTTCAGCAGTTTGTAATGTAAGCAGCAACCAGTCTGGGTAAATATCCCCTTTCTTTTGTATTTCCCAGTAAACAGCATCACACTATTAGCTCTCAGCTGCACCCTTGTGGTGGAAGCAGCAACGTGAGGAGAACACATTTTTCATGGGTCATGTCGTCTAGAAAGACTACCGCCACCTAAGCGCTCAGCCCAAGAAGAGTTACTGGATGGCTGAGACTGCTTAAGAAGCCCGAGCAGTATAAATACATGCTATCCATGTTAGAAAAAAACCTTCAAATTGGTTTTAAAGTCCTCTAATTTAACTCTTATTATAGGATAAAAACCTTTAACCACCTTAACAGTAAAAAAGCAAAAGTTCTTCTTACCCTATGGGATACATCTGCATCTCCCATCTAAAGCATAACAGGCAAAATTGTACAGTGCTCTTCAAACACATACCCCACCAGTTTAGGGAAGAGTTTGGGTAATTCCATTTTAAGTATATTCCTCCGCCTGCCACTAATACATATGTACTCTGGGCATCATTTTCAAGTTCAAAAGTAACACAGGATCCTCCTTTTCTACTTGAATATAGAGGAGTATTTAAGGGTACACATCAAAAGCAGTTCTTAGGAGTCTGAGCTGCTACAGACTGCCTCAGTAGAAGTCACACCACCATTTCCTGTTGTCAAACCTAATAGTCAAAAACTACAATTAATTATCCATTTGTCCCTTTCTCCTTGAGATTTTTGTCAAGTTTAGTGTAACTTCTCTGTTTTGGCAATGGAATCGCTTGTACTTTTAAGTTTCTACTTTATAATTCTCAAAACAGCAGTATCTACCCTTACATCCAACTGAACGTACGTGGATTCCCAACTTCTCCTGCCCTTCTTCCCATCTATGACACTTCCACTTACTTTAATCTATATTTTCTTTTACTGCAATGCTCTACGCTAACATGTTTTTGGCAGTGGTTTTGATGTAAACCTCAATCTAAAAGTGAGAATTGTGCAAGGAAACACATTCACTTTCTTACAGAGACAAGGGAAGAAAAGAACAGCCAAAGAGGGTCCTTGTTTTAGGGTGATGAGGGACATGTTTAGTATTATTTTGATTTATTTGCAAGAAAAGATTTTAAGCATTCTCCTCCGATACCTATGGGGATGTGAGGAAAAGGAATATCAGAAATTATTGCAAATTAAATATTATAGATAACAGACATGAGGCAATCTCCTACGGACAGAGCTTGGTATCTTACACATTAAGTATCATAATGTGAACACCTCCTGTGGTAAAAATAACTCGGGATATCAAACCCTTACGTAGCTATAAACCAACACAGAGATATAACTGAAACACTTCCACAAAGCTATTAAAAAATCATTGAAAGAACAGATTGGCTTTGAGGTACCTCTTGGAACTAGCCTATATAAATATTATTTTTTTTACCGCTTTGTGCTGTGTTTTTGTTTCTTTCTTTCCAGAGATTTTGGCATTAATGGGCAATACAGGGCAGGGAACTGTGTGCCTCAGAGAGACTTACTGCACCCTCAGCATCGCGACAGTGAGCGAAGGATGCAGCGCCTGGTGCATGCAGACAGGGAGCCCGGGACCGCAGCACACTGGCAATTGCTGAACACGCGTCGGGACTGGGGCTACACCGAGGAACAGTCCAGTTATACTTTTACTCTGACTGTCCCAAGGCTAGTGAGAGGTGGTTTCCTTCCAAAAGGCAAAAATCCACAGCAGTATTAGGGAAGGGACCATCTTTCATGAAATACGCAGAAAATTGTCTTAAAACTGATAGCCTTAAGCTCATCGGCTCTTTGCTTTCCCTTGCTAATCCCAAGCAAAAGATATTCATAGAATCACAGAATACCACTGGTGGCGTGTTCAGAGACAGCCCCATTTTGTGCTCCCTCCCAGTACTGGTAGTTCTGGCACTGGGGCTGAGAAAAAACACAATCTGATCTAGAACCCTCAAATACCAACAACTGACAGAGACCACCCTGGTGAGCATTCACACCAAAGAAACTTCTAATCTGGGAAGCTGCCACGCCACTCACCGCCCCGTCTCCGCTCCCTCTCCAGGTTTACAAAATAGCAAATACTCGTTAGGAACGGCTTTGGTAACTCATGTTCTTGCCAGCAGACAAG
This sequence comes from Dromas ardeola, assembly GCA_013398915.1. Classification (NCBI taxonomy): domain Eukaryota; kingdom Metazoa; phylum Chordata; class Aves; order Charadriiformes; family Dromadidae; genus Dromas; species Dromas ardeola. The sequence goes on along the minus strand of VYZM01018898.1, from coordinate 630,640 downwards.
GAATTATTCAGCAGAATTCCCTGATTTTAAGTAATGAATAAAGAACCCAGCAAGTTGTTACAGATAGTTCATAAACAAAAAAGTGTCAGAGCTCATTTAATAAATTATTCATTCGGAATTATTTCGCTAAATCTAATATACAGTACCTATACATATGTGAGGGAAAGAGAGAACATTAACAGCTTTTAGACATATTTTACAAATGTTCATGTCAATTGTATATAATTTTCAAGGTTAATGGCTTTTTGATACATAATAATGGAACTCCCATTTATTGTACATATCCTAGTTGCAAAACCTGTTTCATTTGCATAATCATAAATTGCAGTTGAGCAATCCTCAGCATGTGGTTATTCACTTGATGAAAATGTAAATTTCAATTTTATTTTTGTTCAATTACATACACACTGCATTTACTGAATATGAGAAAAAGCATTTTAATTTAACCAATGGATTCAGTTCATTACAACCTACTAAGAACGTTGAGTAGCCCAGAATTTTGTAACAAAAATGTATTTTTAAGCAATGATTTACAATTAACTTATCTTTTTATTTTATGTTTTAACACCTAGAAAAAGTTACTGTGTTTATTTTTATGAAAATAAATTCCCTTTAGAATCTAAGATTGCTGCACCATTTTAGATACAAAATTAGTGTAGTAACATTCAAAAGAAAGGCATTCAATTAAAAAAATTAATTAAAGGGAGACATTTAAAGCTAACATTGAGTGAAATCTCTGAAAAAAAAAATGGTTTCTTGTGCTTGGGACTTAAAAGAGACTCTGATGTTAAAAGGAATACTCAGATCAACTGATCTGCTTACACAAGCGGAGAATCTTGGCCTGGCTGTGTTGGAAGCGTAGCTAAATATATGTCTCTTTTTACCTGTACTCTGGATATATTGCACAGGGGCGTTCCCGAGAGACAACAGCCGTAAACTATCTAGTAAAAGTCTTGCATGCAAACCTGGTTCAAGAGCCTTAAATTACCCCTTGTAAAATAAAGAAACTTTGTAGATAGAGAGAAAGCTGGAGGAAAGGAAACTTGTGTGCTGCCTCCTTCAGCGATCTTCCAAGTCTCTATTAGTGATATTAGTGCTCATCACTGTGATTGAGCCAGCGGAGCGACTCTCATCATGTAGTTAATGAGAGCTCACTCATCATCAGAGCGTGGGTATTTCCAAGCTACAGACGAGAGCAACAGGTGGAGACTGCGATCCTCAAAGGGACCGTTTAGTTGACTGAAATTAATTTGCTCTGACATTATAACTACTACTTCTAATTAAGCCAAGTTCATGATCTTTATAGAAGAGAAGTAAAGCTTAGAAAGATGAACAAGCCCAAACATTTTGAGATAATATAAGTAAAATTTCTACTGAAGTAACTTTGGACTTAATTAAAAATGTATTTGATAATCACAGTAATAGGCCTTATTTTAATAAATAATTTTTATTGCATATCTTGCGAAGATTAACCTGGATTCCATTTTTCTTCAGAGGTAGCACAAGTATAAGTAATTAAACTTTACAAATTGATAAAATCTAGCATTAGGAATCCATGCTTGCTTTGCTTCCTCCACCCATTCTCTCTCCCCCTCCAAAAAACACGCGTATTCCTCTGCATTGGTTAGCTGCAGTCATTGCTTTCTTCTGACTTTAGAATAGGTTATCTCTAGAAACAGCTCCACAACAGCCATAGACATGTGGACATACTCCTCCTTTTCACCCAGAAATCCTGACTGGATGGAAAAAGATTTAGGATTCTTGTCCATAACGTCTTGACGTCCCACAGATCAGTCAGGCAAATCACTGGAACATCTAGAAATACCAGAAATATTTACTGCACACGCATAGATCCACTTGATGGTGATAACGGCCAGTCAGGGTGTGTGCAGTAAACCTGCACTCATCACACACAGGACTAGATGTAACACAGCATACGTTCAAAGCGTCCTGGGCACACAGGATCTGCTGTGTATGTGCTCCATCGGTGACCCACACGTATGTCCAACACAACAGGAAAACGTTGGATTTCCTATCCACGCTTTGCAAACCAAAGGTCATCACAAAACTACGACATTAGAAGGCAACTGTAGCCTTTGTTCTATCTGGTCTGATACTGTCTGATATGAATGAGCTGAGACATTTGGATTACAGCATGTGTTACAAGCCAATACTCATAACGGGACCAGGTGTCCCTGCCAATTGCTAGAATAGCTGGCTTGGACGAATGAAAAACATTCAAAAAAGGAGAGTGAAATATGTACTTTGTTATGCCTTTGCTCCAAAACTGAGGATATTCATAGTCATAAAACCTTGTGGTAGTTTCCTTTGGGCAACACATTGCTGAATTTCATTTTCCTGACTTATCTCATGAAATGCCGAGGTATATTTCTGGCAAAACCAATGGATTTTGATGACTGCTGTACAATAAAAATATTGACTACATATATTTTCCTGGTAGAAAAAGTATTTTCTTTTTTCTTAGATGTGAGAGTTCGAAGCAGAATGCAATTAATATAGAAAGTCAGAGCCATCACTGAACTTGCCTACAGTATCTTTATATATGTGTATATATAAAAATACATATATTTAGCTACAGGAGTCCAAATCCTAATCTACTGTAGTATGGCAAGTTCCCTTATTTTCTAATCACCTAAAGTAAACTGAGAAGAGATACTAGGTACAGGCAAATTTCTAGAGAGAGGAAACCCTCCTAGAAAAGAACGAGAAGAACAGCTGGGCCAGCTGGCACTTCTCTCAAATGACCTGGCACGGTACCTACGCCAGCTAATTCTCATGGCCCTGGTTGAGGTCTTTGCTGGGCATCCTCCAGGCTGCTGTGCTAAGCCCCAGGCTGGACTGCAGGGCTCACCTCCCTCAACACGGTCCCTGGCTCTCAAAGCCATGGCACACTTTTGGAAGCAGTCTCCCTTCAGAAGCAGAGCCATGCTTCGTCAAGAATTTAATGCCTTGAGACCAATTTGGCAGGAGCACCATGGTAAGCAGGTGAACTGAGTGGCACCTAAAACCAGAGGGATTTTCTATGGGCTTCACACTGTGTTATCCTGTAGAGAATTTAATTGCTAAATTTCACAGAAAATAGTAAGGTAAAACAAAAACATAGTTCATAAAACCTACTAATTTATCACTTTGGAGGACGGCGTGATTTGGCAGACCAAATTAAGAGCTCTGAGTTCAGCTCCTTATGTTCTAATTCTAAGCATCTTCTTGTTTGATTAAGACAACTCAATTAATTTGTATTTGTCCCAGTTTCTCCTATGTATGAAATGACAGTCTTACGATTGTGGACAAAATGGCACAACATAAAAATACGGATTAAAGAGAAAATGTGAACTATATAAAAATAACGTAACACTGTTGATGTCAATGCCAAAAATGAAACAAACAAAAATATTCTCTTGGTGTTTGCACAAGCAGCTTCAACTATCACCAGGGGAATAAAGAACATACTGTAGGAGTAATTCAACCAGTGGTTCAATAACTTAATTGAGCAAACATGTTTAATGCTTAAGTTTTTCCATACCATGAAATAAATACACATTTCCAAGCAAGCAAAGCCTCCCCCGTGCCCAACGGAGAGGTCATGCTGTTACTTCCACCCCCTCCTGCTGGCCCACACCCTCCACCCTGTGCCCTGGAGGCACTGGTTTTGCTCCATATGTCACTGGGTTTAAGCCATCCTATTTGCTTGCATGGCACTATTTGTATCAAATCTGTTTTTCAATGTACTGCACAATAATGACATAAAAAACCCAACCCAAACCCCTGACCATTAATTGCTGCATTTCTGACAAACCTGACGAGGAAATTCAGTGTCTGCAGCGATAGCTGCAAACTGAGAGCTACCTAATGAAACAAAATGTAATTGCTTGAGCGAAAATGGAGGCAGCATTCTCATGTAAAACCACCACGAAATGCTTCAGCGTTTATATAAATAATACACCCACAGTGAAGTTTTGTCTTTGTACTTTCAAATGAACAGAGATTGTATTTAATTATGTACATAAATAATGGATAGTATTCCTTTTCTTGTACTCCATTACTGTTATTTCTTTATTTGTTTATAAATTATTTGCCAGGTTCATTCTGGACAGAAAAGGATGGCCCCTCCTCCAGGAAGTTTAGAAGCTAAGAAAGACAGAAATAGAAAATGGAGGGAAACTCTATTCCAGTTTTACTATTTTGAGTCCAAATCTAATAGAAAAAGAGGACCAGGGTATAAAATTTGTTCCAAATTGAAAGGCAGATCCTCAGCTGGTACAAAATGCAGCTATGCCAACCGACCGGATCCAACTGATGATACAGCTCTAAATTTTCGTACATCCTATCAAATGCTGTCAGCAAATTCATTACACTAAAAAACAAAAAAATACCACCACCACCACTCCAAAACCTCCATAAGTAGTAAATTACCAATGAAATAAAATAGAATACAAAATCCCTTATGGCATATCCCCTACACATTTTTGTCTTGAGTGCAAAGTCAGGCATCAATTCTGCGGTTACCACCAGCTCCAACTTCCTCCCCGCAAAGCTCAGAAAATGTTCCAGGCTGATATAGTCCTTGTTAACTTTCTTGAAATATCACACGTATAAATTTCACTGTTTCTTTGTGCTACACTCAGAAATAAATCAAAAAACTTATTTAAAATAAGAAATTAAATTACCAAAACAAGCCTACTTTTTAAATTCAATAAAGAGTATTCCATTGGTTATTACCTCAAAGAATTTTTATGCCACAAGACTGCGATGGTAGTACGATCGCAATTCAGCATTAGTTACAAGGCAAGCAGCGCAATTATTCAAATGTGACCTATTTTTATCTTAGAGACAGTTTTTCAATTTTCAATTCTGCCTTTATTGAAATGAGAATGAACTTTTTATAAGATTTAAAGATAATGTGCTTGGTAGGACCATGGAGACAAACACATTCCCTGCAGCAGCTCACATTTCTTGCTATAACAGCACATAAAATACAGGTAACCTTTACCGGCAAACCTAAGATGTTTGGAGAACCTGGGTTTCCTTTAGTATACCAGTAACTTTCGTCCCTGAAGGAAGATAATACAGTGGATATGGTTATGTAGCCCAAAAGCTCCAACCAGAAAAAAAAAAATTAAAAAGAAAAAGGTAATAGAGGATGCAACTGGCAGAATAATTTTAATGAAGTTGTTTCACCTTTACCCTAATGTAAAAATGTGAGGCTCTTGAATAACCATCTGGATTTACATACTGTGAGTCAGAATATAATTATGTGACCTATTCACAGCTTCAGCATCTAATCAATTGCAACATTCTCATGAATCACACACTTCAAGCCATACTCATCTCAACTCCAAAAGCAGCTTCCCTAGGTAGCACAGACAATCGAGGGTAGCTAAGGTAAACTTCATGTTCGTGTTCGGACTGCAGGAGAATCCTTCACAATCTGACTCAGTCCAAAATCTTCATTAATAAGGCACTTAAACCCACTCATCATTTTAACATAAAGGGTACTTAGATTCTTTAGTGCCCTCCCCCCACATAAGGATTCCAAGGCACCTTCACATAAAAAACCATTAATTTCTCATGCATTATATACAAAAGAACCCTTTTAAGAGACTTGGACCTTCTCAAGACCAAGTATAAGAAGCACCGACTCTCATATTTGAGAAATGCAAAATCTAAAGGGTTGTATGCAAGAGGATTTAGGTTTTCTAAGTTATTGGGAAAAGTCATCATTCAAGACATTGAGTTAAAACAGAAGCAGATATTAACTGTCTACGAGAAAAAAGGCCAAATCGACACATTTATAACAATTTTTGTGTGAGCTCGTCTCGGAGACCTGATTTCAGAACTATTGTGCTCCAAAAACAGAAGAGCTCCAAAACCAGTAAAGCTTCCAGTCAAAGAAATATGACTGAACAGAAATTTATGCAGGGATCATTTGGCAGGCATTAAAATAAGCTTATGGACAGATTCATAATACTTACCAAAGGCAGCAAAGTTATATATTCCAAGAGCTAAAAAGTTGGCTTCTGGCCCTGGCTGAAGTCACACGTTTCTATTCCCTTGACTGAAGAGACAAGTACAGAGACTTCCAGAAAAAGCAGGAATTTTTGAATCTAAATTCAGAACCTGTGAGAGGGATCTGACTCACAATGGAGACTAGTTCTCTAGCTGCTCATACTTGGCCTCGAGGTGCACATTTTTCTCACATTTTATGGAATTTATGAGCAAACATAAAGTTACCTATTAAGTTACAGAATCTCCTGGGTTTTTTCATAGATATTTGAAACTACTCTAAAACGTTCCCTTAGCTTCTGACACTTAAATTCTATAGATGGGTAGTAGTCCTAGGCTCAACACTAGACAGTCTCCATCTTAAATCCTGTTGCTGAACTCCCCAAAGACTGATGTATATTCTCAGCATGGACGTGTACAGACCTTAATTCTCTACAGACGTCTCTGAAACTTTGTTAAGTTTTCCTAATTCCATCTGAACCAGTCCGTTTTCAAAAAAAGTCGCCCCTGAAGTCAATGACAGTCAGAAGTGCCTGAGTAAAGACAAGGATTTGGATGTTAGTGGTGTATTGTTAGAAAGAAAGAAACAGAGCAAACTAAAGAAACCTCAAGTTTCTAATTAGTGAGGCTGTAAGGCCGCTGCAAGAAAACAACCAAATGCAGGGTCTGTAAAATAACACCATGTTCTTTCCAGCACTTTGTATTCTCAATGGGCCTGATCCAATCCTTATTCAGAAAACATTTCACAGACTTCAGTCACGTTGCTGTGCAGTGATCTGCGATCTGTTTCATTAATCCACAAAAATTCTAAATAGCAACACAACACCCTTTGATAATCCCAAAGCACAGCAACGAAGAAGAATGTTTACTACTATCTAGCAAGCCATACGTAATATAGCTCATCATCAAACTTCCTTCCTGCAGCAGCAGTAAAAGAAATCTGCAACATCCTTTGAATCTTCCACAAATATCAGAGTTCTAAGTATAGAGATAATACAGTCAAATTAGACACTGCACCACTAAAATAACAAATGTACCCAATAAGGACAACAAAACAAGGCAATCAAAGAGCACGTGTATTTTCACACTCGGCGCATAACAATTTTGAGTCCAAATAAGTGCTCTTTGGATGCTGCAGGAAGATGGCCCAGCCTCCTTTTGCAGGGGATAACTGTGGATACAAAAGAAACATCACGGATGTGTGCACAGACAGCGCTGCGCTTCAGCACTCTGCTCCTCCGGAACCAGGCCGAAGTGTATTACACCCCAGGCAGTATAATACACCTCTCTGAAACACAGAGTCATTCCTAGGGCGGAGAGATTAGTATTGCATATGGGTATGATCTAGTCTCCTATGTAACTTTCATTAGTATTTCAATATAAAGACTGTTTCTGCTCTATAGCATTGAGCAAGACATTTAAAGTACAGACTAATTATGACTGGCAGGCCGATTTAAATAAGAACTGGTTACAAATCAGTTTATTATAACAAAAATATAACACTGCATTTTGAATATTTAGCACTGTACCATCTATCTTTACAATCGTACCTTTATAGTATTTTTGCTGAACTATCTCTGCAAATCCTTTAATGCTAAATTGTATTATACCGTCTTTCCTCAGACTCAAATGTGTTTCAGGTATGAAAAAAAATTGTCTTACAGAACGTGGCAAACTCTTCACTACAATGCGACCCTTTCCCTTCTAATTTTGCTCACCAACATAAAGGTAACTTGTAAATCTCTCTCAATTATTTTTCATACACCACAGTGAATATGAACTGAAACAAATAGTGCTATACCCTTGCAGCATGGAGAAATGCATGCATGGAGGCAGAGCAGTCCGTCTGAAGGAGGAGGATGTGAGTTTTCAAAATAGCCTACACTGCTGGTTTCCAGCATGTGTCACCAATCCTCAGTTCATTGAGGAAACCAATCACAGGAATGGTTCTCTGCAAGTAAGTCAACAAACAAGAGTCTGAGTTTTGTAACCTGTGAACTGTAAAAACATTGCAAGCAAGCACAGACAGAGCTGAGCCAATATATTGTAACATCAGTTATCCCTACTCAGGACGGTACCACAAGAGATGATGACTTCAGATATGTAATAAGAGAGGAGAAGACAGAAATATACTTTAGCTTAGGTTCCTGCCTTTCGGTGCTTTTAGCCCAAACCAGCAAATTATGGAAGCAAAAGGAGGAAGAGGGTCTGGTAATATTTCTTTGAAGCCACAACTGCACTTAGATAGTCTGTGCTCACCTCTCTTGCATTTACATCTCATGAATGCTCTAAGAAACAAATCTGCCACGTAAACATCTGCAGAAACTGCAAATTTTGAGTAAATACTGGAGCACTTGCAAAAATGAGTTCATAATTCAGAAAGACCAGATATTAATGATGGATATCAAATTAGAAGTTTTATAGTCACCAAGCTACAGAACACCAACCACATGACTTTTAAGTTCAATCAAAAAAGCCAGTGCAATTCAATTTAGGTAAACCAAGCACTTGTAATTGATTTCTTCTGCCTTTAATTTGCAGATTCAGATTAAGATTTGTTAGTTGACATGATTCAGAGAGAAATAAAAAGTACGTATTGGTTGCTGACAAGTTATAATGAAAAAAAAATGCTAAAAGAGAATAACATAAACCCGTCACTTGAATTACAGATTTGCTCTAGAGCATCTCCTGGGAGGCATTTCTGGGTACACAGAAAGTACAGTTTTGTTTAATGAAATGGAATGTGCTAGAATACAGAACCCTGTATTCATAAACCCCGTCCTTTCCCACGATGTCTAGGTGGTTGGACCCATCTTCTAAACTCACATGTTATAGCTAGCACAAAGTATAGCTTTATTAAACTTAATTCTGGCTCTGGCATTTTTCAAAGACGCACAATACAAATATTTTCTGCAGGAGCTAATTCTGAATGATTAAATCAGGCATCTCCAATACTGACAAATACTGAGAAGGGTCAATAAAACAGAATTACTTCAGGCTCACCCATCTTCTGTAATCATTGGGAAAAAAATTTGGTTTTTCCCCATTACTGCCAAAAGGTACCTTTTTGAGTGGAAATTAAAGTATGTGATATTTTAAAGGCTATGAAATATCAATATATATTTGTGTGTGTGTACAGGAAACATATATATCGATATTCATTAACTATTTACTACAAGTGTTTGTTTTCTGATACCTTAGAGAGTACCTCCACTAATGGTAAAGAACAGACAATTCTGACACAGAAACTCAATTTATAAAGACCAGCAAGGGAATAGATGGGGACTTGAAAGATGTGGATTTAATTCAAAGCTGTACCACTAACCTGCCACATGACCAAAGGGGAATCACTTCCCTCTTCTGTGCCATGCACTTGCCCAGTCCATTAGGATGGGAAACTGCAGGAGAGTAGAGCCTGCTGAATTTGCCACAGAAGCCTCCCACTCTCTGTTGCATCCTCTAGATTACAGAACTACAGTGACAGGAATCAGATGAGAAATACAGGGAATATAAGTCCATTTCCATCACTAAAATACGCCTTCATCAGGAAAACACAGTGACACAATGTACTTTATTATAAGAATTTCTGTGATAACCACAGACGAAGTCTAATCACGTACATCAGTGTGTCAATACACGGAAGAATTGACTCGATCCATAACCACCAGGCATCAAAGCAATGATGGGATCAGTAATTCCTTGCACCAAACGAGGGACACAGAGCAGAGTTTCTAAACTCCAACAGAAACATTTCTGACCTAATGCATTAGAGAGTGAGCTATTGGACTCATGAAGCTATCAGCAGGGCTTCCTCAACGGCAGTTAAATACCTCTGAGTTGCTTTTAGCATGTATCCTGTTAAAGTGGCCGCATAGATTTTTATCAAAATGCTAAAACACTCCACGTTCTTCCATATAAGTGGGCTCCAGACCTCTGTGGTGTTAGTTAATCCAGTTAGTGTAATTGAATTCATTGCCACCTGTGCTTTTTTCTTTCTAAAAGTATAGATTTTTGTCTGAAATAGAAAGCGTACTCCATGCAATGTCATACTGACCACAGAGAGCATTCTATAAAACCCAAAAGAAAGCTATTTCTACAAGTTCCTCCTAAGCAGAGACTAAGTTTTGGAAAACATTACAGTTAAGAGGTCGCACATATGCTTACGAACTTGGCATTTCCCCCCCTTTATCCTTTATCGTTAATGACATTTACGTTAATGAAGGCTGAGTAGGGGAAAGAGGTGTCCCTTTTATTCATTGTTCCTCATCTGAAGTTTTAATTATAGCTTCACAACTCCACAACTGATTACTATAAGGCAGTGATGATTGCAAACCCAGCAGAGGAGTAGCAGGAGGGATCACTGCATACAAATATTCTGTTACCCTGCAGTATCCTAAATATTTTTGATTTAACAAGCGAGGACAGGGGAAAAGTACATATGTCAAATAATCTGAATTCAACAAGTTTTCCGTGAAATGCAAATGCCCTTAGAAGTGAAAAAGTTTTGATTAGGAGATGCATAGCACTGCGAAGATGCTGGATATGCAACGTTTCTCAAACTAGATTCATCAAAGTACTCTGCAAACTATTTCCTTTTTAGAAATTCTCAGAAACTCTGACAAACTGCACTGCAGGCACGGCACACTAAGTCACTAACACTGTAGTTAGCTGCTTTATAACACAGAGCGACTACAGTCCTCAGCTGTGAGATAATGAAATAAAGCATTTCTAATATTGCTCTCACAAATATTAATATCAAAAGTCAATCTATTAGCTTTCAAGAGAACAGATATTTAGCCTGGCATGGAAGCACTGTAAAAAAAATGGAAAAATAATTTCTTTTTGGCAGGAAAGAAAAGAGGTCACAGTATGAGAAGGTAAAACATACCTGAGGAATACAAATTTTTGGATACAATTTGATGATCATTTCTTTCAACAGCAGTCCATCTTTCCTTGCCTCTCTGTTCATACCGCTGCATGCCTTGGGCTGCATGCCCAGCCAGGCTGAGGAGCCCAGCAAGGTTAAAGCTCTGCCCCCGCTTTTCAGGTCAGGTAGTTTGAAACCCACTGCAGCCCCTGGCCCGGTCCTCGCCGTGGCTCAGGTAAGGCAGGGGGCCAGCAGCGCTGGGCTGAGGGACTGGAGGATGAGCACAACCAGGCTGCTGCCATGGGCACAGGCGATGCTGTGCCTTCCACCAAGCTGTGGCCCACCACCGGCGCGAGTCCCTCCCCAGCTCACACCGCTACTCCAACTGCTGCCCCAGCAGCTGGTTTGGACAGGGGTGGACGGAGCACACGCTCCAAACTGGGCAAGGCAAAAAGATACTACTGTGGCTGAGGCACTGGGCTGAGACTCAGAACATCTAAATTGAAGTTCTCTGGTCTACTGTAGACGTACTGGTCCATCTTAGGTCTGCCAAGCAGTCTCTCCATCTCTCATTTCCCTCTGGGACAAGGGACTCAGACCATTGGAGTATTTCAGCCTCAGAGGCAGGCACGCTCCCTTACTCCCTGTTCGCAATGTCTCCCACGGCAAGGCCTCCGTACATTGCTGTAACAGAATAACAATAAGGACCCTTTTCAAAAGGCACTCGCACGTACTTGTAGCTCAGGGTGAACATGATGGACAGCTATACACCAGTGAGGATTAGAAATTAAAAGAGTAGGAGAGACAAACTATCTGCTAGCAGCTGATAATACTGCAGGGGAACAGCAGGAATAAAACACTGCAGAAGAGTTGTCAACTTCCGTCTCTTCCTCTGTGGTGGGATTAGTAGAAAAGGTTAGACTATACATTATCCAAGAGTCATTCTAATGATGTATCACTCAGAGGTTTTCATAAAATTAATCTCTCAATAATAAGACATAATACAGGTTTCATGCATACTAGGTAATTAAACAGCTTGATGAATAGATGAAAGAGTGAATGTTCTGGATCCTTAAACAAATCACAGCTTTAAATTTCATTAATTTTAAATTTACTCCAAGACCTAATTTAAAATTGGCAAAGCTTCCATACCACTGAAACCAGAAATCATTAAATAAAACTGAATTGGATTATTTATTGTTGTCTCAGGCCAATAAAATACACCAACTTACAATACTGGGACAACAAAAATATGACAAAAACTCTACAATATTAAAAATAGTTTGAAAAATTCACTGCAGCTCTTGGTTGAAAATTTAAACAAGATAATCAGTTCACAGATACTTTCTCGGCCTTTTCATTTTCTATCCTGTGCCTAGGACTACCACACTGAAAGGTTTGTAATAATTTAACCATCATCTGCTCGAGTTTCGAGGGATGGGAAGGCAAAGAAAGCGAGTACCGATTCTATCTAGTTTTTAGGCAAAGAAAACCATGGAAGGCGTTTATTAAAGTCTGCAGAGGATATCTGAGTGTGTGCAGCACTCTGAAATGCCACCACCTGAGTAAAACAGGCACTGCTTAAAGCAGTTCTTCAAGGTTTCAAATTGTAATCAGAGTAAAAACTGTAATATGCAAATAGAGAAAACCACAAGAGAACAACAATGACTCCTAACTGGGAAAATAGTGACTTAAAATATCTCTTTTACTATGAAATCAGGAAAAAAGCACAAGTGATTACAAAGTAATCTAAGAACACAGTGTGGCAATTAACTGTCTGGGGCAGATCTTGTGGTTCTGTATCTCAGGCAGCTGTGCTGGTTGAACAGCCCAACAGCCCCCAAGCGTGCCATCTCGGCTCTCCCAGCAGCCCGTCCCATCCCTTGCTCCAGCCCTGCTGCCATCAGTAGCTCACTAAGTCAACGGATAACTTTTTTCCTTTGCCGAGTTCATTTTCTGGTGGTTTATTGAGCTGAGAGGCAAGGAGCCCCTGGTTGAGCAGCAGCGGACTTGGCACCATTCGCCACCCCACTCTATTAACCTTCCCCTGCTCCTGCCACACACATGCACAACCCCTCGGACATCAGGGCAAGTTTTGCACTTACTGAAGGCATATTGCTGAATTAAGATCTAGCTCTGAAGCAATTAAGTGCACTCCTATTTTTCAGAACTACAGGAGTGATTAAACTCTGCCCTGGTGCTTTTTGGAATTCAAGTCCAATAATCTTCACTATGTCTGTTCCTTTTGAGATTAGTTGGCGACGTTTCTCCCATAGATGCCTGAAGAGAAACGCTCTACAAATGTGTGCATTTAACACAAGAGTGGCATGACGCAAACTGCCCCTATGCTACAGTCCTGTATGCAATGCCTTTCCACATTCTGTGCACTTCTTTCTAGGTCTATTTTCTTTATTTGTTTTATTATTCTCAGATATTAGCTTTTCCTATCTTTGCTGTTCTTCAGTAGGTCACCAATGAAAGTGAACAATTTTCCTGGTCTTTTCCTTATTCTCTTATGTAAACCCATATAATAAGACTATCTTTAACTGTTGACATAACTCTCTCACTCATGCAAATGCAGCAGATGAAGGGAGAAGAGCAGAGTCTTTTCAGAAGTGGCCCCTGCTGGCAAATACCCAGGTTATAGACTTCCTATTGTTTCGCTAACAATTAGAAGCTGGAATTATCAGTTTGCTGGAGCTGCACTGAAAAATCCCTTATGGATTTCATCACTGATAGCATCTTTTATTTGATGACAATTCTCATACCTATTTAACAATTTCTCTAAACCCTAAGACTAAAGGAGCTTAGCAAGGCAACTTTAGCACGCTATCCTTTGGTGAACACCACTGTCCGAATGCAGCGCCCGGTCCAGCAGCTCCCAGTCTTAAAGTGGTCTTGACCAGAGCAACTTTATATCCTAGAACTGGAATAAAGCAGATTGACTTCCTAATATTAAGAATAATTCCAAACAAACATTCGGACTGCCAAAGGGATCAAGAGACACTGAAAAAACATTGATAAACAAATAGACTGAGAATCTGTCATGCTCATGAGATGCGTAAGTGACTTCTTGCTGAAACTGCAGACGCTGCGGGTCATCTAAGAGCACCCAGAAAAGATATGTGGCAGTTATGACACTTATAAGAAAAAAATGATCAAAGATGGATTGAAATACATGGTCTGCGGATCTTCAATTACAATGTTGAAATCAGAATTCTTTTATGATTTTCGTATCTGAAACACTTTAATAGGGGCTTTAAACAAGCGCTCCCTAGAGCCCTATGCCATTAGCATGCTAAAAATCCAAAACCAAACCACAATTCTGCTTAGAGGTAGCGTCCAAATCTGGGTAAAGAAGAATCAGCGTGCACCCCAGTCTTTCTCCATTGCCAAAGGAGAAGCATTACATGGACCACTACTGCAATGTCTCTCAAATATTCCCATCTGACACCAAATTACAGCATTATCTGGTGAGCCAAGGGTATCTGAGAGTGACAGAAGGGAACATCCCGTTACTCATAAGATACCATGAAATGGTATTGTTGCATCTATTACTTGTCCTGTGCTGAAATAGATGGAGTTAACCATGTGTATTTTCATAAGGGCCATTATTCTTTTTCAAAGAACGTATTATTTCATCAAAGGAACTGAATTCTGAAAAAACCCGCATCTTTAACTGGCTGAGGAAATCCAATTCTACATTTTTATCCTCTCTGACCCAGTTCATGAAATTGCATGTACAACCAAGCATCAGGTCAAGACTGTACCTTGATTACTGCTGGTTGGCTTAGACTGAACCCAGACAACAACATGGTAATAACGGTAGATTGAAATAAGCAGCTGAAAAGATGTTATCTACCTTTTGATGGAAGAGTACATCTTCTTTCCTTACCTCAGTTCAAAGGGTGTATTAGATCCTCACAGCTGTCCCTCAGTGCCCCAGTAGTAGTTCTACTGAAGATTGATTTTTATCCATCTGCATTTGATGAGGAAGGAAAGACCTTTGCTTTCCAATAATGAGACCTGTACCATGCCTTTTACTTTCGCAGCCAGGACTTCTGTTAGAAGTTTTAGCTCTGGATTACCACTTAAATAGCATGTACCAATGCTGCTGTTTTGAGTTTGTTGTCTAGGAGTTTCTAAGTTGCATTTAAAGAGTGACATTGATTTTTAAAGGTCTCAGCCTGGCTGAGATGGCACCTATTTTGCTACGAAATTAGTTAGCAGTTACAGTCAAGAGAGGCACACAATATAGTTAATCTCCTTTCTCAAACTGTTTTTAAATTGTTAGCCAACATGCAGTAGTCACATGTGGATGCTTATTATTCTACCAACAAGTACTGTATTTCATTCTGGTTTGCTTGGTATGATCAGTTCATAGCATACTCTTTGTCACTTAATTTCCTGTATATATTGTGAACACTTACGAAAGCTCAGCGGGGTACATTAGAGAAACCCAAAGAAAGAACATAGAACATTAATCAAATTACTCTATTAGATGCTATTACATGTCCTCAAGTTGGAACTAGTATGTACTGATTTTTACAGCTTTCTTTTTATCACCTCAGAAGAGATCAAAATAACTTATTAGGTCAATTCATCCTTTTTGCTGCCCTTGCTGATCATGCAGGAAAACGCAGACTGTGAAAGGGAATGTGAAAAGGGGGTATGCCCAGGCATCGTGAGGAAAGGAAGGGCAGGGAAGCACTACCGTAGCATCCTCCCTCCTCTCATCCCCACGGGCAGGCTGGGCTCATGCCCCCCTGGCAGCTGGATGTGGTAGCACTCCTATGCCACATACCCCTCACAGACACCACTTCTACCGAGGGGATATCTGTCCCACAGCTCCCGAATCTGTCCCTCCTTTTCCTCAGTTGCTTCTTCCATCTTCCATTTTGTGTTTCTGTGAGAAGGAGAGATCAGCAAGTAGAGAGCTTGGGCAATATTTTTCGGGCAGACAAGGATCAGCAAAGCACTTCCAGTTACCACAGTATAAAACAGACTTTCCTTGAGAGCCTAGTCAGACAGCTAGCAAAACAGGGACTGTGCTGGAGCAAACGTATCAACAGTCCCTTCTAGCCCAGCAAAAGAAGAACAACATATCTGAAAACTCCTCTGTTGGGAAAAATGATTTAGTAGATTTTATATCTTTGACAAATAAATTAGGCAGTTTCAAAATTTACAACTAAATTAGGATGCAGCCAATTATTCTCTATTCACAGCCTGCTTTAATTTCTTCACTTCAGGAGGTCTTGAAAAGTTTTATGCTCACTGAAAACTATTCAATGCTTTTATGCAACCAAATCCCAGCTTTCTGTTTTGCTTTTTTGTACCAGTACCTCTGCAAACATACCAGGACTTCCCCTAAATTAAGATGAAGTAGAACACTGTCAGTGCAAAGATGTGCAAGAAAAGCACATAGGAAAACGAAAGATTTGAAGTAAGTCTTCTTAGTATATTGCAAATACAAATCCTGTGCAAATGGCCTTTTGCTTGCACTGCTGTTGCCTAGTGTTCAACACTGCACTTGTCTACTGGTTGAAATGACTTACAGTCCTTACAGTCAGGAAATGAAAAAAATCTATGGGTAATTACAAAATGTTTTGGAAAACAATTGTACCACAGTTTCTCTCCTTATTCACCCAACTACCTAACTGAACAGAATTCATCAGACAATCTGTAATGCAGAAGCACAGGACAAAGAAAATAGGAGAAAAGAGTTGAAGAAGATGCTTTAAAATAGAGAATATTATTCAAAGAAGAGATAGCAGCAGAAGATCAGAGAGAGACATGTTGGGTTTCAAAGGTACCAAAGGACAATGTAGGGCTAAAGTGCTACAGCCTGAGCATACGCCTTGAAAATGCCCTGATTTTCAGAAGTAACAAATACCTATTGACGTGTTGACATCTTGACATCACCTCCATGCTCCTGGCTGAAAGTCACAGCTCTTACCAAGGAGAATAAAACAAAGGCTTTTAAGGGATGCTACATTTTAAAATCTTGGCCTAAAACCCAACGAAAGAAATGTATAATCATAGTCTCTAACCCGTGACTCTGTGAGGTCAGAGTCCACATGCATGACTCTTCATATTTCATGAGAGTGAATATACCTACAAAGTATCTGGCAGTTCAGCCCTGCCTTTCTGTTTGAGGGAAGTGGCTTCTCAATGGGCTGGCCTTTATCTCCAGCTTTCACTTCTCTCATCCTCCTCTGCTAGACTGTAGCAGGATTGTGGGGGAAGTTAGAGGAAACTGTCCTCTTGCACAGGTCAAAAGCAACCGTGTTTGCATTCCACTGCTTGGACGCATTTGGCAAAAGGTGCGAAGAACAACATTAGCAAGTAATTGATTCTATCAATTATTTAAATTAAAGGCAGGAGTGTCTGTAAACAAGGGTGGGTGTCAGGAGGATGGGGCCAGGCTCTTTTCAATGGTGCCCGGCAACAGGACAAGAGGTAATGGGTACAGACTTGAGTGTAGGAAGTTCCATCTCAACATGAGGAGGAACTTCTTTCCTGTGAGGGTGGCAGAGCCCTGGCACAGACTGCCCAGAGAGGTGGTGGAGTCTCCATCTCTGGAGACATTCAAAACCCACTGGACGCGTTCCTGTGCAACCTGCTCTAAGGTGACCCTGCTCTGGCAGGGGGGTTGGACTAGATGATCTCCAGAGGTCCCTTCCAACCCTATGATTCTATGATTCTATGATTCTAAACCACCTGGTGTAGTAGAGTTTATTCAAAAACCATCACGGACGAATCTGTAACTTTGAATTCAATCACTGAAAAAATTGGCAATGAATAATTTCAACTGACAAGTATAGTGCTTTCTGTCAACAAGTTATCTGCAAACAGACTATAAATTTCATTAATTTGTTCATTATTTGTGCTCCTTTAACAATTAACTTGTATAAATAAATTTAAACTTACAATTAGTTGCTAAGAATGCTTGTTGTTTATTACATGTTACTGAAGTGACGTGTCTATCTTTCTAATCAGCTTGAACTTTCGAATAAGTTCAGCCTCACAAAATTCAGCTTTCCAAAATATTTCTTCTGCATTGACTGCAGTGCTATTTATAGAGACAAATGCTTATGCATCTGAGCCAGAAAAAAAAAATCGTGAGAATAGATTGTTATAATATAACATATAATTAAATTATAACTGTTTTCTGAATTTACTCAGTGTGTAAAATGTCCTAGGTTAGGTTTTTACATGATATACAGCATCACTGTTCAATGCAGAAGGAACTTACAGCTTTGAAGGAAAAAGCTTATTTTTCTCAAAAAGCGTGACTCACATTTGTGTTTACCTAAGATAGGAAACAATATTTTTTGTTTTAATAATAAAACATTGTAAAATCAAAATTCTAGAAAATTACTTTCACGATTTTTGTGATTTTTCCATCTATAATCTCAATATGGAGAAACAAAAAAACAATTCCTGAATTCAAATCACATGCTCGACAGAAGTATTTTGTTGCTCATAATGCTGAGTTAAATTGGCTATGGTCACTTGTATCCAAAGAATGCTAAACAGTCACGGTTTACATGCAATCTGCAATGACTTTGCTATTATCAGACAGCTGGGTTTTTACAACATATACTCTAAAAGAGAGCAATGAGCAATGTCCATCACACTTTAGTTCATTTGAGTTCATCCCACTCATTCCACAGTAACTCCTTCTTCCGCTGCTGTAGAAGTTTCAGACCTTGCACCATAAGCAAATTGTTACTTAGTTTTCTCTTGGACTGCTTAAAACAAGAAAACGTGTATATACTGTCATTTTCTCCATTCCAAAAGTTCTGACTACTTAGGAAAATCTTGTGTAGAATTACTGCCAAAAGCCACTGAATTGTCGTGGCATCAGCAAACATCTACATGCTCCAGATGGACTAGAAACTGCTACCAAGATTCAAACAAAGTTTAATAAAATGAGTTGAAAATAAAGGAGACCCTACACTGTATGAATGGGAGGTCATGATAGCAACTACTGAAAAGGTGACATAAAGCCTGACACCTATAGCCCAGCAAGAGTCTCCTGTTATTATACTCTTATTGATTCAAGGAATCTTTTGGCTTTATCAAACCCACATATACCAGCCTTCCAAGTGCGACCAACTTCAAACAAAATGAAAAGGCTTTGGTGCACTGAGCTTACTACATTTCGTGACGAGTGAAAACACAGGATGAACAAATTGCAAAGACTGTCACCGACCAGGACTGTACTCCGTTGACTTGTTTCTGTGAAATACAGGGTGGTTTCTCCACACATCATTAGACCAGTTCAAAGATCCTTTTCTCTGCATGATGTCAATAACAGGAAGAACAAACAGCAAAACAGGTTATAACAAAAAAACCCCACCATCATGTATCATCTCTATAATTTGTGTTAGGACCCTGCACACTGATAGTCGCTGAAGCTGGTATACCAGCTGCCTGACCGGTGTCTGCGAAGATGAAATGGATAAAGTACACCTCTTTCAAAGCACATAGTTAAGGAATCTTCCACATCTGCATTTGAAACAAACTTCAATTTTTGAAACACTGCCATTTCACGTGACCTGTGCTAACCCACCTAATGTTGAAGTCTACATTTTACCTGGCAATGTAATTTTCCCAACTGCAATCAGCAACAGAGGTTGCAATGCCATTTGGCAAATACTGAATTTGAGTTTTTCTGTTTGCAACACTTTGCCTTTCAAAGCTGCAGTCTAGGCAAGTCTCATGAGTTGCTTCTTTACAGTAAAGGCTACACTCCACCTAAGGTTACGGTCTCTGCCTTGCACAGATGCCCTGCAATCATGACAAAGGTCAAAATGCTACCCATTGGTACATCATTTTGAATATATGATAGTTATTTTTTGTAGGTTCCTTATCACATAATGGACAAAAAGTTTAGTTTCTCAACTCGAAAGCCTGCAGAGGATGAGCCTTCTTTGTTGCTGTACAACATAAAGTCAGCCTCACATGAGAGCGCACTGTGATGATCATTACAACAAAGGTAAGGTGATCTTTCCTTCAGGGTCGTAACTGCTTTCATGCAGTTATTTACAATGGCAATCCTTTCCTTGTCAATGTTCTACCTGAAAAAAGAATCTAGGTTGGATTTTGCAATGGAGCTGAAGTGAGTTATACACCCAGATTTTCCTGAAGTTGGCAGAGGCCCTTCCCCATGCTCATTTGTAAGTCCCAGCACTATCAGTCATGTCTACAAAAGCTATCTGGAGAAGAAAAATGAGATAAGCCGTAAAAAGAGCACCTCAGGAAAGGAAACGTAACTAAATCTGCTTAAGGCTCAGTTCCTGAGCAGACACTACAAAGGGACTAAAGTATTTATGAAAGGTAGAAGACAGGTTGCAGAAGCATTAGGTAAGGGACCAACAAAGGGAAAGCCATGGTCTGTGGCTTTAGTTATTTTTAGTTGTTGCATAAACATTATAATAGTTTCTATTTCACTGCAATCTTCTGAAAAGAAATTACATGGGTTAGACACTCTGATTCTCTACTAGAACACATTGTTGCAGTTAGAAAGAAAACTACATCCTGGCCTTTGGCCAGTTGTAACGATCACAGAACCTCAGGGGAAAAAACCCAACCCAAAAAACACCAAAGACACAGAGAAAGCATCCAAGCCCTTAGTTTTAAGCACAAATTATGAACTTTGAAAGGTTATAATGATTCCTTTTTGTCTACTGTACTATAAAAACCTGAGGGACCTTTGCTCACAGTTTACAATGCATGCTCAACTGATATAGTCAAGTCATTGCGTACTTATGTTTATGCAGTGCATAAAACGTCTTCCTTAACTGTGTCCCAAAACAAGTATCTTAACATAGCACTTCTAAAAGAAATATTCTGTTGTTCTGAATGCAAAGAATTTATTTCTGTACTCTCATTGGCACATAATGGACAAAGAGTTTATTATCCTAGACTCCAGGGCCCTCGGGGAATGCACCTTCCACACTGTTCTTAACCTTTTTCAAAAGAAATAGAATTGCACTTGTTGTAAAGTACTGCATTATGTGACAGCAGTGAATGAAGCATAATTCCGTTTACTAAATATTACTTAAGCTGTGGAAACAAGAGAATTGTGATTTCTAGAGGGACTATGGGGATCACAAACCAGGCATTTACCTGGACATATTTATTACATTTTCTTTTATTAGTCTTTATCAAATCAAAGCTGCAGATAGGAAAGTAAGTCTATTCTCTCAATACTAAATTTCATGATTAGATATTACACTATGAGACATGTTAATACACGCTTGGCCATTGGGATATAATACATGTGGTATACAGTCAGAGCTACAGATAATAAGCTGTTAACCTCACGAAAAGTATTACTAAAGTGGCTCTATTTTATTTTTTTTTTAGTTTATGGTGAATGCAAACGATCAGCTTTGGCCATTAGAAGTAATGTTTACAGCTTTTTATTTCAAGAACTCTGCTGTTCTTATGCTTTGGAGCAGAAAAACTGTATTTGGCTTAAAACTCTCTAAGTGACAAATATGGTTTTCACCTGTCTATATTTGACAAAATTATACTAACTGTAGTATTTTAATGATTCTTGAGCTCACTCATCTTGAATGAGTTGATATCGACGGGAGCACATAGGGCCGGGTACCAAATCCTCTATCCGACCAAATGGCGCAGTACAGAAAGAAAGACAACTGTGTTAAGAGGGTGAAGACAAAGTTATAGCACCAGCTGGAGGACTGGGGAAGAGTACAGATGCTAATGCATTGTAATACATTAAAAAGGATGGGTAAACAAACCACCTCCCATGAAGTGCAAACGGCAGCCTGGCATCTAAATGCATCTCAGGGCTCAGTCTAAACCCTCAGCTCTGCTAGGTACAGTTGTTAAAGATGGAGATCATCCAACTAATAATGAGGTGTCCTGAGATTAACTGTGAGCTGAATGACAAGACATTCATTCATTTAAAAGACAGGGAGAAGGAGAGTTGGACATATGTCACCTCCGAATGATCAGCTACATTACTGTGACTTATGTTTTCACTGCAATTCCAACCTTTTGCTACACTGGTACCTGGCAGCCTTTGTTGAAGAATTTATTTGTTGTATAATTAAGATGCATTTCCTTCAACAGTAGATAATGTTTTGTTTTGCCTTTTTATTATTAACTTGTCAAAAGGAGAGATATGATAATAATAAAATGACAAAATAACATGTTAATTGTTGAAATAAATGGGATGTATAATACATCAGGTAATGGTAATTAATTATATGGCTGCTATAAATAATGTCAGTTATTCATTACTACTCTCAAACA
This sequence comes from Dromas ardeola, assembly GCA_013398915.1. Taxonomy (NCBI): domain Eukaryota; kingdom Metazoa; phylum Chordata; class Aves; order Charadriiformes; family Dromadidae; genus Dromas; species Dromas ardeola. Next base: position 608,454 of record VYZM01018898.1, on the reverse strand, counting down.
CTCACAATTATCCATACTTAAAAGTATTGGTAATCATACACATTGGCTTAATAATTATAATAACAATGGATTCTAACAGTAACAAAGGTAAATAGGCAAACTCTAAACCTAGTTAAGGGAACAGACTTCTAGGACGCAAATTATTTCAGAGTCAGATGGGCAGACATTAAAGTTAAAGCCACATATTTTTCTGCCAGTTTACATAGTCCATTTGTAGCATAGTAACTGGTGAAGATTTTAATTGACTATTAAAAATAGTCAATAGTTTTAATAATAAATAATCGGAAATAATAAAATGAACAGACTATTAAAACTAGTCAATAGTTTTAATAGTCCATTCATTCCGTCATTTCCAAGGTTCAACACACAGCTTCATCCTTTATTGGATCTACCTCTGAACTTTCCCTGAAGCTTATATTTTAAATACAAAAACCTGAGATACTCAGATATGCTATATAACACAATATAAAAATGTAAAGTACTCTGATTATAATATTTTACCATAAGATCCAGTTCAGTCCTCCATATTATCTTTAAGGCTTTGCTCTTACTCATCAGATATATCATACTACATACAGCTTATTTTCTAGATTAACTGTGGCAGCAGAGTATACTTAATTTTTAATTATATTTCTGCTGCTGAAATATAGATTGGTGTTTAAAATGTGTACTGTGTCTTTTTAAAATATGCCTTTATTTTATCACTTGGAAGCAGATAATAAAGTTCTTTAAACTAAGCGGTTATTAAAAAAGATCATTTTGCAATACAAACAGATCCTGTTCCTAAACCTCTGACTTAGGCAAAATTCCTGTGGAAAGACAAGGTTGGAACCAAAAGCTCTATTTTTGAATGCCCCAAATATTACATGCCAGAAGAGACTATAAACAAAGTTGAAGCAAAGTTTACAGTAGTTAATGCAGCAGAATAGCCACTTGCTAGGAAGATGAAATAATTACTGCCAAAGTATTTAACACATCATAATTACATACCTATAACATATGCCACTTCAGTAATGATCTCATCTGATAATTAAAAAGTAACAGCAACTTCATATTTTTCATTCCAATTGGCATGATGGGAGGGGGGTTATAAGCAAACTGCTTGTTTAAGTCAGGCATTGTTCCTTTCCAAATATGTATGCAAATTTATGCAACAGGGAGCAAGATCGTGTGTCCAGTGCCAGGCTTTCAGTTTTGGCATCTACGTCTTCACTGCTCCTGTTTGAAAAAATCGTGTATAAAATATTAAATTCTCTGAAAACATCATTTTAATTACTCTTGAAAGACTTATCCAGCTATTAAATGATCCAGGGTTAACCAAAGGGCTACTGCTATAAAACCATTTAAACAGACCATGGTGATTTTATCAAATTTCACAGCTGTTCCTGCAGCAAATGCAGTTTCTCAGAACACAAGATTTCTAGTTAATCTGTTAACAGTAATTTTGGAGAAAATCTGCATCAAAGGAGAAATTGCTACACAGGAACTGCCTGACTGGATTGGACCCACAGTCAGCCCAGTCCAGAAACCTGTCTCCAGGATGAGCCAGCACCAGATGTTCCCATGAAAATAAATATATAAATACGTAATACACAAATGGAATTCGGCTTACAAAAGGTCACTCTGCTTAATCGCTAAGACATGGAGGCGCTTTTTTTTTCCAATGTACTTTTATTAGCATCACATCATGCAAAATTCTTGTTATTCATATAGAAATAACCACACTTTGAATCTAAGTTTCTTGGCTCAAACAATGATAGAATCCATCATTTGATAGCATGGTTTGAAGATACATCCTCCTTTATTCATTCAAGATTTTTCATATTTCTATTCTATTGTTCTTTTATTAGGTGGTAATTTCTCTGAATCCTTGAGTATTTTATAGGCTTTTATCTCGCTCCCCTTATTCTTCATCCTTGTACGGTAAGCAGTCTCACTCACTTCAGTTTTTCTCCACATGAGAGACTGTTTCTATGTCTGGTCTGATTCTCAACACCCATAACTTCCCGCTGAGGGAGGCCATACAGGGCTTCCTCAGGCAATCCATGCCAAGACAACAATAAAGATGGGACCATTTATTTTAGCATTAGAACCACAGTTCAGCTAAACCACTGTTTAGCAGCATCTCAGATGCTGTATTTATGCTGTCTTAGGGACTGAACCCAGAGGAGAGCACAGATCTTCCAGCCAAACCATGTGGAATTGGCTTGTATCCACACTCCTCTGGGGTGGTCAGACCAAATGCATTTTGCACAGTACTTGGCTAAGGTATCCTTCAAGTCTAAGACAATGAGCTCAGTCCTGTATCCACAAGATATAACAACAACTATTATTATTATTATTATTATTTTAGCTTTTTCAGTTCAGTGTACTCAAGATAAATAAGGCAGTTGGACCAAAGCTCCCAAAAGCTTTATTTTCCTAGCATACTGTCAGGGCATGCGCCAGGAATGAAGGATTTTGGATGGAAGGCCTGCTGAAATCCTGTTGATGAATTACCTTGGTCAGAAGGAGGCAAAGCTTTTTCAGCTAATGCCCACGTGCCTGAAGTAGGACCCTGGATCCAAAAATGCTGGGATAAGTGTGTGGGTTTCATCCTGAAGTTTTGTTTTATTCCAGAAGGAGGCCTATTCACAATGTGGAAATGATCACTCACACAAAATAGGGCGCAACCAAATCAAGGTAGACATAAACCTTAGGATTCCCAATCCTTAAACTTAACTCCAATGCCAAATGCAACTACGCTTGGAGGACTGATCTATTGATAACAAAAGAAAATAATAAACAGCACCATGTCAACATCTGTCAGCTTTCTAAGCTTGCAGACCTAGCAGAAATTAGCAGTGAAGTTGGTTCATGGAGTTTATATTCCCAAGTCCCATATCTCACTCCAGCTATAATAAAAACCACAGGTCTAATTGCTACACTAAAAGAGCAAACAAAGCATTAGACCACACCAACCCTATTCCTATCTCCGCAGGCCTACAGAATACAGCAATAAATTCAGCTTGCAAAGCTTTTATACTTTCAAACACTAATTGTAACTCCCTGTCTAACTTCAGTCCTATTGAACGTTCATCCTCCATCTATCTGTGAAAGCCTTAGGATCCAGCAATAAATGGAGCTCCTGAAACTACCTCAGAAATAGGTAACATAAAGCAGTCTTCACTGGATTCTTCTGGGCACTTAAAACTAGGGGGAGAGAAGGTGTCTACGCTTTATGGATGTTCTGCTTTATGTTCCCTCTTACAGTGAGAATGGCTATAAATTTCAAGATAATTCAAATAATTTCAAATAATTCTGCTTACAACTACATATGAAAGTTCTTTCTGAGTTAAAAAGATCTCTGGAATGCTACTCAGAGCATAAATTTTTCCTTTATATATGTGCTTTAGGAAGTCAGGCTGCATTTGGAGACAGTGAGAAAATTTGCAAACTTCCATAATTTTTTGTTATAATTTATGGGACATAATAAGATTATCCTTCATATTATGACTGTGAAGCTGAAAACAGATTGTATTCCAGTGGCTGGATGAGCCTCCTCAAAAAAATTCAATATACAAAAGCCACCCAAGCCATGAAAGTCCTCTAGCTTGATCCTATGTTAGGTTAAACATAGCATCTCTTCCTCTTGTTATCTTCCTCTTCCTCACCATTACAGAGTTCTCTTCATTCTTACGTAAGAAAATATTTTTGATGAGAAACAAATTTAAAGTGCAGACTAGTAAGCACACACATTTGAGTTAATAATCAAGCCTCTGATGTTGGGAAACTTTGCAGATAAGTTACATACATGTAAGATAGGAAAGTAGCATAAGACATGCTTCTGATTTCTGACTTCCGAAATATGAAATCAGGCATCGATTTTTTTTCCCCCTTTATGCTGCTTGTGTTTTGTTGCTTCCTGTCACTCAAGCATATGCTTAGCAAACTTATAAATAAGCTCAACAGGTCAGCAACTAGACCAGTGTATGCAACTAGTTGTGCAACAAGGTTTAGACATGCTTCTGCACAACTAAAGACCTTCTGTTCTGCCTGAACTGCAGCAAGAAAGGTACTCTGCGTTTCCTGATTGCTTATGGACAAACCATCTAACCAAGGGGACTTCTGATGAGCAGAGTAATTGCTTGAATAATTATGATTCTAGTTACCTGGACCTTACCTATGTTCTGCTAAATAAGCCTCTGCCTTTTCAGACAAGCTGCTGTCTGATCTCCTATGAACCTGAAAGGTTATGTCTGAACTCCTAAGTGGCGATTACAGCAAGCATGATGTCAAAAACTTCTGTCAAATTACTGTATAAACTGGATGCTTCAGATTCATGAGCTGTCAGTGTTTTATACTGCTTGCTCCAAACTGTTGAATATCTCTTCTAGTCGTGCGTGATAATGCCAAAAGCCACTGTGACAAAAAAATACATTTTGAACAAAGGCTAAACAACATAAACGCTTTTACTTTACAGATGGCAGTCAGAACTCAGCAGATGGTGAAAGAAATCCCACAGGATGTTCTCTCCCTTTTCGCTCCCCCCCAAATATACATGAGTGCATGTGTGTGCACACAAAACAGCAAAGTAAATGTCCTGATGAAATACTCAAAAGGCTTTCACAGAGTAAGTATCTATCCTCTGAACGATATCTTGCTGCCCTTTTTTAGAACAGAAAAGATCCAGCCAGGGCTTGGTACCAGAGAGGGAATCAGGAAGCACGTGTCTGTTCATGGGTTTGCCACTAACCTGTGGTATGTCTTTGGACAGGCATTTCTTTGTTCCTTTTTCTTCCCCTCCCATGCTCTGTCCTCTTTATTTTTATTCTAAGATCCTCAGGGAGGAGACTCTTTCTGTCTCTGACTGTTAAGCCTTAAAACAGCTTGTACCATGCTGGTGCACTTCAATCCAGCTTCTGTTTCACAGGAAGCATTAGAGAGAGACAGCACACTCCATGGTGTTTTCTGCATTTCACAGAACTGAATATAAAGCTCTCCACGAAATGGAGATATGCCTGATGGAGGGAAAAATATGGGCAAGGATAAACCGTAGAGAATCTACAACCCACTTTTTGCATCAAGTCCTTTAAAAAGGCAGGGGATAAATTAAACCGGCAGAGCGCCACGCTAACAAGCACGATTGTTTCCAGTTCCCTTGGTCATGGGGTAACTCCGGGGTAACTCCTGCACAGCACCACACTGTTCCATATAGTTAGGCATCACTTTGCATCTTGAGATTTTTACTCTATTACACTTATGTGTACTTCTAATGCAAAAGCATCTAGTGCAAAAGCTCTATATATGAACTATTTACACTTACCCCAAAAAAATCCTACCCTTTGTAGAAATGTCACTCTTTGACATTGACACGGAAGCACCAGCAGCTCAGTGGTATACAGCAGCACCAGGTACCAGTTCAGAGCAGAGAACTCCACGCCCACCTGAAACTGCAGGCGGGATTTCCAGTAGGCAGCATTGAAAAACACAGGCCAGAGATCAGGTTTGGTATTATCCAAAACTGAATTCCGGCCTGGATTTTTCAACTAGCCTTTTACTTCTGAAAGAAAACCCCAAGCACATTTAAGGCACACAAATAATCAGAATTCTCCTTTACTCATAGTACATAAGAACCCCTCTATAAAGCAGCATATCATTGCATGTCACGGTATTGTTTAGAATTTACACAACCATACCATGCACTGACCCACCAGCCATACTCTCCATAACGCTAAATTACCTGGCAGCTTACTCTCCTGGAACAAACTGACTCATTTGAATGTGTCATTATGATCACATTGCAGTTCCATGTTGCTTCTGCACAAGACCCAAGACAGCGTTCATCTGTAAAGCACTGCACTTTCTCCAAAAATATAAAGGACTCACATAAAATGCCTCTCCCTCGCTTACCTGCAAGGGGTTGTACCATAGCTTGCTTTAATTGCTTCAATTTTTCAGTCTCTGATATAGCCAGTTTCTCTGATATATTTGTGCTGATCTCTGCAGGAGTGAGTTTTACACGCACGTACAAAGGGCTGAGCAAATTCTCCCTTCTGCAAATAGGAACTTGCTTCTTTGGGCAGCTGGATCCAGTGTGGCACTAGGCCATCCTGGCCATAACTGGTCAAACACACAAGAGACAGCTAAGTGGCACATGCCAATATCTTTCGTGATGCCAGTTAACTCTAACTTGGTCACATAGAATCATAGGGTTGGAAGGGACCTCTGGAGATCATCTAGTCCAACCCCCCTGCCAGAGCAGGGTCACCTTAGAGCAGGTTGCACAGGAACGCGTCCAGGCGGGTTTTGAATGTCTCCAGAGATGGAGACTCCACCACCTCTCTGGGCAGCCTGTGCCAGGGCTCTGCCACCCTCAAAGTAAAGAAGTTCCTCCTCGTGTTTAGGTGGGACTTCCTATACTCAAGTTTGTGCCCATTACCTCTTGTCCTATTGCCGGGCACCATTGAAAAGAGCCTGGCCCCATCCTCCTGACACCCACCCTTTAAGTATTTGTACACATTAATTAGGTCACCCCTCAGCCGTCTCTTTTCCAGACTAAACAGACCCAATTCCCTCAGCCTTTCCTCATAAGAGAGGTGTTCCAGTCCCCTAATCATCTTGGTAGCCCTATGCTGCACCCTCTCCAGCAGTTCCCTGTCCTTCTTGAGCTGGGGAGCCCAGAACTGGACACAGTACTCCAGGTGTGGCCTCACCAAGGCAGAGTAGAGGGGGAGGATGACCTCCCTCCACCTGCTGGCCACACTCTTCTTGATGCACCCCAGGATGCCGTTGGCCTTCTTGGCCACAAGGCCACATTGCTGGCTCATGGGCATCCTGTTGTCCACCAGGACTCCCAGGTCTCTTTCCACCGAGCTGCTCTCGAGCAGGTCAGCCCCCAACCTGTCCTGGTGCATGGGGTTATTCCTCCCCAGGTGCAGCACCCTACACTTGCCCTTATTGAATTTCATAAGGTTTCTCTCCGCCCAACTCTCCAGGCTGTCCAGATCTCTCTGTATGGCGGCACAGCCTTCCAGTGTGTCAGCCACCCCCCCCAGCTTTGTGTCATCAGCGAACTTGCTGAGGGTGCTCTCTATCCCCTCATCCAAGTCGTTGACATAGTCTGAATGGACTACAGCAAGGGTAGCAGAGTGACAAGTTTCACTATTCTCAAATTACTGAATCACCGAACAGATGGACTGGTTTGATATAAACCTGCTATAGCCTTTCCAAAATAAGGAGTATCAGACATATGTACAGAAAATTGTACGCATAAAATTGTAGTGAGCTATCTTGACGCTTACAATTTTGGCAACTCAAAGACAAATCTGTTGTTTAACCCGAGAGAAAAGTGATATTTTTTTTTTCCTTACTTTCATGGCAACCTGCTTGTCCACAGTAGAGATGATTTCAGGTATAAAAAAGTTGTTATGTATTTACATGACACTGAGCAGTGTATGTTGTAGGCTGAGAACACACACTAAGTGCTTCATACCATCTACCTCCCCAACTCAGGAAAACGCTCAAAATGACTACACACATAGTCCTCCACTCAAAGGTAAACTAGAGAAGGCGGCCTGTTTGCAACACCATTCATTAGGTCTAGAAACCGTTAGGTAGCAGCAGTAGGTGCACAAAACAAAGCAGGTCCAGGAGTGGAAGCCAGGACTACCTTGCCGAATACAAGAGGATCTGCCCTGAAACTGTAGATTACTTCCTGGGAAAGAATCATAGAATCATAGGGTTGGAAGGGACCTCTGGAGATCATCTAGTCCAACCCCCCTGCCAGAGCAGGGCCACCCTAGAGCAGGTTACACAGGAACGCGTCCAGGCGGGTTCTGAATGTCTCCAGAGATGGAGACTCCACCCCCTCTCTGGGCAGCCTATTCCAGTGCTCTGCCACCCTCAAAGTAAAGAAGTTCTTCCTCGTGTTTAGGTGGGACTTCCTATACTCAAGTTTGTGCCCATTACCTCTTGTCCTGTTGCCGGGCACCATTGAAAAGAGCCTGGCCCCATCCTCCTGACACCCACCCTTTAAGTATTTGTACGCATTAATTAGGTCCCCCCTCAGCCGTCTCTTTTCCAGACTAAACAGACCCAATTCCCTCAGCCTTTCCTCATAAGAGAGGTGTTCCAGTCCCCTAATCATCTTGGTAGCCCTATGCTGCACCCTCTCCAGCAGTTCCCTGTCCTTCTTGAGCTGGGGAGCCCAGAACTGGACACAGCACTCGAGGTGTGGCCTCACCACGGCAGAGTAGAGGGGGAGGATGACCTCCCTCCACCTGCTGGCCACACTCTTCTTGATGCACCCCAGGATGCCGTTGGCCTTCTTGGCCACAAGGCCACATTGCTGGCTCATGGGCATCCTGTTGTCCACCAGGACTCGCAGGTCTCTTTCCACCGAGCTGCTCTCCAGCAGGTCGGCCCCCAACCTGGACTGGTGCATGGGGTTATTTCTCCCCAGGTGCAGCACCCTACACTTGCCCTTATTGAATTTCATAAGGTTTCTCTTCGCCCAACTCTCTAGTCTGTCTAGGTCTCTCTGTATGGCGGCACAGCCTTCCAGTGTGTCAGCCACCCCCCCCAGCTTTGTGTCATCAGCAAACTTGCTGAGGGTGCTCTCTATCCCCTCCTCCAAGTCATTGATGAATATATTGAAGAGGACTGGAATCTTTAGGACTGGCCTGGCTTTGGCTCTGAGTTTTTCCTTCCTCACCATTTCAGCACTCACCACCGTTCAGTGGCACACACATTGACAGCTGTGCCTTCTTCCAGCAATCACACTAGACAGGTTGGCTGTTACGTCCCACTCAAAGATCTGTATCAGTCATAAAAATTTAGCCAAGCCGGTGAATTTTTTAAAAGTAGGAGATATCTATCAGCTGTGATGCTTGATTGGTTAGTCAGTCAGTTCCACGACAAATGGTACATTTAAAACATCATTATAAAGACAACTAAACTTCCCAAATACTCTGTGGTCCGTGAACATCGTGGTCCAGAGCTGGGGGTACAATCCCTATCTGATCAGGACCTTCCTTTAAACAGAAATTCAGGCCATGCCAGTTCTGGGCCCAAGAGCCCAGTGAACCCAGGCAGGCTGTTTGCTCCTCTCTGTCAGCCTCAGGCAAGGGAAGGGCAGCCAGGATGAGGAAAAATGCTATGGTGCCAGGAGTAGGGAGTAGGAAGGAGATTAAGAGGGAGCAAGGAGGACGAGGATACAGCTAGAAGGTGGACATGCCAGAGACTCTCACTACTGATCAGACCAGGAACCCAAAGATAGGAGCAAAGTGAGATCAGAGGCACCAGTGGAAACGGAGGAAATAAACACTGAGTATTACTGAATTAAAGATTGTCTTGTTTGGATACAGGAGGGGTTCAAACTCAGACTGTACAGGAAACCACATTTCTGGTATTTCCTGTATTTTGAGGGTGGGCCCATGACCTTTATAAGGCTTTTGTGATATGATTATTATGGATGTGAGTGTGAACCACAGATACAAAAGCTGTCTGAGGTGTCTGAATTCTGACAGCTTTTGGAATTTGAAACTCCTCAGAGCTCAGATCCAGGGGATTTATTTAGGCTCATTTCTAAAAAACACTCTCAGCTGAGGTCACGCAATTCCATGGAATAAGGGCAGCTTCTAAATCAAACCACGGCAGTATTAGTAATAGATAGCTCCATCTTTCTGTCTGGAGCCTTTTTATTTTTCCTGCCTCAAAGGAAACAACCAGAGCTGATCCTGGATGCCTCTGAGCCAGGTGAACAAGTTACATTAAACCTCTGTTGAAAATAGCTATGCTGGCTCAAACACTTGTTTCAGGAAGAATCTTACCCAAATAAGAGGCTCGTATCTCAGAAAAGATCTTACAGTACTCTACATTAATTAAAGATAAGGTGATATCATTACAGAGATAGACATTGTTATCTTCCCCCCTAATGTTATCAAGGTTGCCTTTGTGCCTACAGATGAACACTTCCAGACAAAGATATTTTTGAAAACCATTGTGTTGGAAAGCAGCTGCTAAATGGAATTACAAAGTTTCACAGGGAAGCGTATTTTTGGGTCTGCTCCATTGAAGTCAAAGAGAAGGCATGTAAAATCATACTTAACTGTCTCTACTCTGGAAAGCTTTTTTTTTTTTTTTTTTAGCAAGCGCATGTATAATATTAAATGCATAGTGAGCTTTGTTCATTTTGTTGGTTGTTAAATAAATGTTCAAAGGAGACACTTTCAAGAATCTATGTGGTTTAAGCTTCACAATAAACCATTATTGGGGCAAAGCAGGGGAAAAAAAAGGCTGGAAATGTTCTGTTGCTGCCAAAATTTCAAACTAGAGAGTGCTGAAAGCACTGAGAACTCAGGATGCTTTTTTTTTTTCTTCAGCACCAACCTCAAGCAATGAATTTTTTTAAGTGTATCCTGACTTCAGTTAGTACCACTATCTGAAGATGCAATCTAACTATACTTCAAATGAGAAGTCAACATGCAATAGCAATGATTTACCTAACTTTATGGGGAAACACAAGCAAACGAGTATTTAAAGTAAGTGAAAACAGGTTGTTGGTGTTGGCTTAGCTGAACTCCTGTTAAAATTATTTTTATTATTTGAAATCTAAAACATAGTCAATCTCAATATATGCAGCAGAATCCTGACTCGTACACGTGCATGCACTGTATCACACATTCTGCTGAGATGCATACATGGGGAAAATGCCATTATGAAATATCAGAAGAGAGCAATGAATCCTCCCTAAAATGGGGAGCTCAACCCTGTCAAGAGACAGAATTGTTGAAAAGAAACCAGTGGTGAAAACCAGATGGTGTTTATGTTGAACTTTGTATATTTACAAATTAATTCAGTTTTGCTTTTTTGTTTTGCAGTTCTTTATAACAAAACCCCAACTCTGTCAGTCCATAGCTGTACAGTCGGTAAGTACACAGCATGAAAGAATCTCTATGTATGTCTTCATTCAGTTAAGGAAGATTTAGAGCTATTGTTTGAATTGTTACGTAAATGAACTAGAGCAGTAACCATTTATTAAGCCACTTTTTCTCTCAAAACTCAAAATCTGCATTTTCCCCTACAGTTCAGACAGACTGATAGGTGACACTTAACAGACCTTTTGGGTTTTTTCCCTCCTTCAGTGTTAAGGCAAGCAGCTACGATACAACCTTCTGCTTCTGCGGCTCAAGGGAAATCTGAAGGAAAAAGTACTACCTAATTTCCAGATTTAACTCCTGAGTATCGTTTTGTTTGGAAAATTCCAGTCATAAGCTTGAGTTAGTTCATGCCAATCCAGGTTCGCAAGTAGGCTGGGCAAAAAAGAAAAATCATAGCAAGAGGAGGCATACCTTGGGAGATATTCTACCATGGTTGCTATAGTATATCCCCAGATCAAAGTGATCCTTTGCTCTCAGAATGCCCTGAGAGAGAAAGCCCTTATACAAGGTAATAACAAATGAGCTTCATTTAGGTCTATGGAAACTCTTAAAGCGGCACAGAGGTATCCCTACCAGGAACTGTACTGCACTCAGATATAAACCAGGCTCTGGGCTGGATGAGCTACTGTAATTCCAAAATCCAAAATTCCTTCCTGCTTTATTTTCAGAAGTACATGGCCTGTAACAGTTACCATGTTTCCAAACTGATTCTGCCTAAGATTTAGCGAAGATTCCCAAATAGCACAAGTTTGGGAAAATACTAAACAACTTCAAACAATGCACTTTATGAAAAGGGTCAGACAACCACAGTAAAAGTGCTACTAGCCTCAGCTGAAATTCTGATGCATACCTGGCTGAGAAAGAATTCAAGACTAACATTTAAAATGCAAAGCGAAAACCATCTGAAATTATCATCTTTCATTTTGGAATTGCAGGCAGATTTTTGATACTTATGTGCTTTGTGACACCATTAGGTGTTGAGTGTTTTTTCCAATAGTGTCTGAACACCTAATTGCCAAGAAGAAACACCCAGGCACTACTAACATTTTCTAGAGACCTTTATTTCTACCTCTAGCTTAAAAATCTGGCTTTTATGGATTCCATCATGCTGGGAAAAAAGGAGCCATGAACAAGTGTAACAACCTGAATCTTCGGTATCTCAATAGAATTTGTATGCTACATAATAATAATGCCATAACAACAGTTTGTATGCTAACCTATGCTGCAAGTGCACGTGGGTGGATCCTTGCAGCTTGGAATGCAACCCTGAAACGTTTTTAGTGAGATGAAATTAAAAGACAGGCAAGAAAGCTACTGTAAAGGAGCTGAAAGAGACATAGATTATGTTTCAATGACCTTCTTGAGATGTATTCCTTACTTGGAGTCATTTAAACATGTTTGCATCGACAAAGAATCTGGAACAGAAATTATTCTGTGCACAGAGGCCAAGAGCTGACACTGTTCACCTATGGAGTTGGCGAGCTCTTGTTTGTGCTCTCAATCTCTTTTCTAAGATTTTTAAAAACTGAAGAGTCAGAGAGGTTAAAACTATTTTTTAAAGCAGTAAGTTCTTCGCAGTCTCTTTGGAAATCAAAAGAAAATTGTTACAAGTGTTATATTGTTTCTTATATTGAACTCTAAAAACAAAGTGTAGAAGTGTGTTTTGGCAAATTTAGGGCTGTTTTATGGGAAAATACTTCTATCACCGTATCAGCTGTATCAGTTTCAGAGCCACGCACAGGGTCACCACAGTATTAATGACCAGGAGTGCCTTCTATCAGCACCCCCTGTATTCCAGCATTCAGTATTCTTTCACTCACACTAATGGCAGAAGACAAGCAGGAAAGGTGCTGAAGGGAAAGAGAGGACTACTGCCTCCAACACTATGTTACTAGTGAAGTTTAAGAGAGAAATCTTTTCCTATAGCCAACCCCTCTATGGTATCCTCTCCTGATACCCTTTTAACTGTGTTTGCTTAGGGAAGACCAGTGCAGACATCAGAACTCAATCTGGGGCAGAGCAAGCCTGCAGAATTAAAGAAAAAGGGTATACTGGCACTGATCATCTCCCTCCACCTCCGAAAGCTTTGGGAAGGACGCCTCTAGTTCCCCTACAATCAGGCCCCGCACCCTGAGCTGCATCCCTACCTCAAAACTTAAAATATTCCCCCTGTATCCAGGTCAGGGATATCTGCAAGCAGTAGGAGGAGCCTGGCCCAAATCCCATGTGCACAGAGAGGCAGACGTGCACTCCATTGCCCGCTCAGAGCTTTTCCTGTTCCACTTGCAACTGTGAGAGCACCATCAGCATTCAAACTGATGGGAGACCTTACCAACAGGCCCTGCTCTCCTCCACCTCAGCTTTCGCTTTCGCTAATCAAGGACTTCTAGGGCAGGGACGCAGGAAAGGGAGGCAATGGGGATTATCTGGGCTGCTGCTCTTTGACGATTAAAGGTTTTCAAGTGTCAAGAGCTATTTCCAAGTATCAGTTGTTTTCCCCTGCATGGCTTCACTGCCACTTTCTGTGTTGAAAAAGTTTAGTTACATATTTTGAGAAGCTCATCTGTAGAAAAGGCAAATGCCTCAGATACAGTGATTCTGATTTTGTGACAACTGACTTCTGAAAATAGTACATTTATTCAATGAGCCTAAGCACAGCAGTCCCGGTTGTTGACTCTCCTCATGAAAATATTGATTCTAAGCTCCCTAGCTTATAATGTTTTGATCCACATTCTGGGCCTATTGATTTACCTTTGATACTTCAATCAAACTGTTGTTTATATCAACAGCAAATGCATCTGATCTCTCCAAAATAATTAGATTAATCACAGGAGGATCTACAAAAGCCTTGTTTTGATTGATTATGTCTTTATGCTCTCCTGGGGAAAACAGGTAAATTTGAAAATGTAAAAAAAAAAGACAGTTGTTAGTCTCTTCCTTCTAGCATCTTTGAAATGTTTTTAGTCCCAGTTTTCCTTTTATGATATCAGGCTTTTACAAGATTGCAGGCTTGCAGTGTGCTTAGTTATGATTTCCTCAGTGGCTGGCATTTTGCAACACATAATGATTTAGCCAATCTGAGCAGAACTATCATTACACAATTTATTGTTCCCCAAAGCATTATTTGTCATAGAGACTATTAGGCCTGTGAGTTACATTTTATAGAATTTTTATCAGAATTATTTTAAACTCCAAGGAAATTAATCTCTTCCTTCCATACCTCCTGCTCCAAGATTTCCATTTTGCAAAGCAAAGAAAAAGTATTCAAGCACAAAAGAGGTGGGGGCGGTAGGTACCTCTCCTGAAACCATCAATACTTCTCCTTGCATAAAAAACAACCAAAGACTCCAGGATTTTACTTTTAAGGGTAAAATTCTCCTTTAATTTGCACCACAGAAACACCAGTGATGCCAATGTGAGTTCCGCGCAAGCACTGAGCCCAGCTGTAAAACAAATGGTGGATGCAATGCCACTGTTCAAAAATGTATTTTTTATTTGATGAATGAATCGCCAAAGGAAAAAAAAAAAGGCACTAAAAATTTTTCCATTCTGGAAACAATGACTTTGTACAATAATCCTATTGTTCAATCATCACTACAGTCTCTTCTGGGCATGGTTCCAACAGGACTAAACATTTTGTGCTAAAACTGTTGCGTACCTTTTTTAGGGGCCTTATACATTAATCAATAGTTTTGATTACTCAATCCTATTATTATTCCATTTTTTTGAACAAACCGTTAGGGTTATTAATTACACTGAGAAAGTTATTTATCTTCTAGCAGAACAAAAAGAGCTTATACTGTCACTGTCAGAGAGCTGTTTAATGCACTGCGACATGTTGAACTTCACTCAGCTTCATGCTCTTTCCCTCCCCTCTGATGGTGTCATTGAATGATAGGATCAAACCTTGGGTTATGGAGCCACAGGAGGCTTCCCTGAAGATCAAAATGCTGCTGCTGCTGCTAAAGGTCACTGCTGGGAATGTATTTCTCAATTTGAGAGGGAGCTCAGCTACTGGAGGCAGTGCAGGGAAAACAAGGCTTGCCTGATGTTGAAAGTAAACTAGGCCAAGGGCACATTAAAAATCAGGGAACGGATGCCAAAGAAGAAGGGAGACAGGAGAGATGGAGGGGGAAAAAAGCACATAGGAGAAATATTGCTAATTTGGGGGGTTTGTTTGTCTTTTCATGCATGCATAATGAGGGGTAATTAGCTCTCCCTGAGAAGTGAATTTCTGCACTTCAGTCAGGGAACAAGAAAATCTTGGAACTCCTCTTATTCAGAAAGAGTGGAGCAACATTACAGAGAAGATGGGGACTGGAGTGGACCAAGAAAAATAATTTTCTGTGCAATACAGTCCTGAAGAGCTGAAAGAGGAAGCAGAAGTGCTGCAATGACACACTTAACGTTTCTCGAAGATAGAAAGCGAACAAAGGAGTGGGTGGTTTCTAGACATTTCCTTTCCATATGAAAGCAGACCTGTATTTATGAAGACAGCCACTCCCCTGAAAGGGCCACCTTCTCTTACCTTGCTAATTATGTAAGGTTCTTAGGATTTTTATTAGTTAAGAAAACAGTCTTTTTCTTTCACTCATAGCAAGAATTATCATATGGTTGTGCAACTCAGAACTTACAAGTTTAAGAGAGCGTGGGAGCCACCAACAGCTTGTCAGGTCTCATGCATATTCTATGCTGGCTGCTGCAGTGTGCTCAGGATGACATCATACCCTGAGCTGCTGAGCATCTGACATCACACCTTCTGGAAGAACGTCTTCTGCCTGAAAATAGCACACGAAAGCTCAAGCCAGAACGTACAGTACCTAATCAAAGTGTACAAGTAGCACAGATTGGACACATGTGGGATCCAGCACTGCTGAAGGAGGAGGAGCGCATAATACCGCACATCTACCTCACACAGAGCTTACAAACTTCAATCCATTAAAAGATGCAAGTCATTTTATAGAAGCTGAATGCCAGATAAGGCAAAATTCTACTCCTGTTAGGATGGCAAGCATAAATATTCTACCTTCATCCCTTTGAGAAGATAACCCTTTTTCTTTTTCCCAGGAATTAATTTCTCTTTCTCTATACAACTCAGTGGATAGTGTTCTGCCTTTCTTTTCCAAGTGGTTTGGTATCGGTACTTCAACCACGGGTTTCAGGAACCCAGGCTATCTCTTCATTCTGTGTCTCTACAGTACACAGCATAACAGAAGGACTTTACATACTTCTAAATATTAATAAAAAGAGAACAGTATGGAACTTAACTTGGATTTGGGAAAGGCTTCATTGTACGCAATGCTGAAACAGAAGTCGTTTGTTCATTTCTGTCTGAAATTAGGTTTTGCGTGGCTCAAGAAGTGAGGAAAAATTTACAATCTATAGCTTTTTGAAATGAACAGAGAAAAAGGAAGAGAGATTAAGAGAATTTTTGCAGCTGTCTTGGATTCACATCTCTAGTGTCTTAATTCACATTACAAGTCAGAAGAAATCTCAAGAAAGAGATACTGATTTTTATAGAGGATTGGGGGTAAACCACTTTTTCTTATGCCACAACTAAAATGAATCTTAAATATTTTATGGGATAAAAAAATCTCAACAGAGTTGAAAGTAACACGCATAAGAAAGGCCCTGCTTAAACTCCAGTTAAGCTCATTCAGGAGCTGGGGAGAGATGGCTTTTCATTTATTTAAAATTTTCAAATAATGGGAAAAGTATTAAAAATAGAAAGCAGAACTTACGGGTTTGCAGACTACCATGCCTTCTACCTGTGAGCCACTGGCTGCTACTGCTGGGTCCTAAACACCCAAATCACTTTGAACCACAGTATTTTAAAGGCCCATTAGACAAATTACTTTTCCCTAAATAGTTAATGAAACATAGCTCTGCACGTTCCTCTAATTTCACATATGGCAAAGAGAACTGAAACCACCAGCATATTTTAAAGATTCTGTTTTAAAATGTCATCTTTTGATATGCAAATACTAGGCCAGAAATAATACCACTTCTTCCACTAATGCTCTGTTCCTTAAACCTAAGGAAAAGAATCAAATCAATAAACAGCTTCAATTTCTACTCCTTCTGTCAAGTTGCTTTTAAAACAATATGCAGCTAAAATCTCATAGTTAAATACGCCAGACCAACATGTTGCTTCAATTACTATCATGTAACCTTTTTCAACTTGGTATCTGTTACCTTATCTCTAATAGATAAATACCCACCCTGGGGAAAGGATCTGTGCATAATAAACAAGAAAATTGAGTCGTTCTCTTAAGACAGCTGTCACCTGGCACAAGAAGTGGTGATCAAATGATCCAAAATAGCACTTACACAGATCAAATTAAGGAAAAAGCTTTTTTTTCTCTTTCTGTCCACAGATGTCACTTAACAGGGTCAGTTTCTCCTACCTGCTGTTCCTAAAAGAATTAGTTCCTAAAAGAATTAGTTCCTAAAATGCAAGTTTTAACAAATGCCCCTCTCCAGCGATGCCTGACTCCAACTCAACAGGCACTAAATCTGAAGTGCCGGACAAAAGGAAACTAGGCAATGTAAATCATTTGTTAAAGGCAGCGCAATCTGGATAAACAGTAGATTCAGATTTAAACTTGGCAGGAAAATCAGAGGGAGAGGCCTCTCCATTTTGCAGGGATCTGGAAAAAGTGAAAAGCCTATGGAAGACTAATAAAACTTTTTTGGCATACCATCTGGAAGTATCAGCAGTTTCTGATTTTGGAAAGAATGCCTTCTGCTTTTAACTTCACACAATGCCTCATTTCTGCTTTCATGTACTGAAGACCAAGAAGCCATTTTTACAAACGGCCCAAAAATCAATGTGTGTTATTCTGTCTCACCCAGGTATGTGCTCTTTGAAAACAAACTGAGACATCTTGCAACTTAACTAAACATCACACAATAGCTCGGCCAACTCTGCCACCAGGAAGTACGACTGCAATACAGTCGAGACCTGCAGACTTTGCAAAGGTTGTGGAGCACAAAAAATGAATGGATGAGGAAAAAACAAAGGGAAGAAAGTCCTTCTTATTCTTCTCTCGAGGGACATAACCTGCAATATGACAGCTTTCACCTATGACATCAGCCAGTCTGTGCTTCAATCTAACAGGGTACTTAACTCACACTTTACTTTAAGCCTGTGAATAGACTGAATTCTTCCCGATTTTGAATAGAAATTCATACCTATTTAGATATGAATGCCTGAGTAGATCAAGGCCCAAGTTACTTGGATGATGAGGTTTATTGCTAGACTGTATAAAGAACAGGAGCAAAGGTCATACAGTTTCCTACTCCTTAGATGCAAAAAGGATGTCAACGAAAGATGAAAGCAGGAAATCGTCCTTAAACATAAAGCACACAAATGGCACTACCTCCTAACAAACCTTGACAATGTAGTAACAGCTATGCAGACTGGCTTGTGGCTGTAATACAATCAGAGTATGCTTTAACAACTTCCTCCATTCTTGTGAGAATTAAATAAAGGAGGAACGTGGACAAGAATACCCCATGTGCCAGAGCCACATAATAACCATCTGATCCAGGACAAATGGCACAGTTCTCCACGAACCCAGATGCTCCTATGCTCTGGTTTAAATCTGAAAACAGGTTTTTCACCAGTTCAATTTACATGAAGAGTTCAAAAGGCTTATTTTTCATTCCAACAGAGAATTAACACAAATGTCAGAAGTTGCCAGGGAACAGACTGTCACCCTCCAACTGCTTCCCTCCCTTCAAATACTTGGAGGATATTGTACTACGCGTATCGCCTTTTAATCCTGTGTTCTGGTATAGGCTTTTTAATATGTACTTGCTGTATCTGTACAAAATCTGAAAATGCAGAGTAGCCTACCAGACAGAGCTTTGGCTTGGGATTTAGGAGACCTGCGAGCTGTTAAAAGCTGTTAAGGAGGCTGCAGTAAGTCACTTCCTCGCTCTGTGCTTCAAGCTCTGCATTTTGGCAGCGTAGTATCGACATGCTTTGAAATTGGTGGATGAAAAATCTCTCAGACTTTAAAACACAGGAGAAAGCATAAACACACACACAAAAGACACTCTTGCTAGAAAGGAAAGATGCAAGCAATCCATACAGAACCATTAAGAAGTCAGTCTAACAACTACAACACACAACTTCCATAGATCATTTCTTAAGGTACACCAACCTTGCAGTCAAAAGCATTACTCTGACTGGCAGGGCCCACCCACAAGCTTGCTTTAGGCTAACCAGTTCATGAGCTACAGGGAGTCTCACCAGTAGTACTGGTTTTCAGCGTGGGCTGCAAAACTCACCTGAAAAGCTTTGAGTTTTTGTTGCCAAGGCCACTGTGCTGCTCTTAGTGCCCAGCCGAGGTGGTTTAAAATTAGCCCAATTATACACCAGATTTCCATTTGCAATACAGCCAAACACTTAAAAGAAAAGGTGGTTCAGTTTTACTAACACTGAGTCAATCTCTGCTTTACCTGAGACCCCCCGAAGACTAAGTAGTCACAGCTAACACTTAAGGACACCGCTCCAGAAGAGCCTCCATTCTGGTCCACTGTACCACAGAAAGT
The DNA here is from genome assembly GCA_013398915.1 of Dromas ardeola. Lineage (NCBI taxonomy): Eukaryota > Metazoa > Chordata > Aves > Charadriiformes > Dromadidae > Dromas > Dromas ardeola. The sequence goes on along the minus strand of VYZM01018898.1, from coordinate 588,970 downwards.
TCCAAATAAAGCTAAAATTTATCACAAGCACCATAGTAAATGCTCTCCAGCTCTGAGGTACTCTTGCAGGGATAAAGGAACAGCATAAGTAGTTTATGTCTCCATGCCTCTGCCGACTGCTTCTGATGCAGGGCTCAGAGGACTCAGCACGAAATGCCCAACTGTGCTAGGTAGGCTTAAAGTACGACAAAAGGTAAGTGCCTTCACAAAACACTGTTTTCAATTAATTATTTACTAAAGCTCAAGTTTCATAGGTGCTTTCAAGGTAAAAGACTTTGTGAAGTTTACAGCATAAAGCCTGATATTCAGCATTTAGACACAGGCAAGTCATAACTTTGCTAAATCCGATTCTTTCTAGCTCTCACTCAGTGTTTTTTCTGTCTTAAATACCCAGCCTAAGGTGGTAACTCTTTTCCCCATAATAATAGTTAGTGATGATAGGCTGTATTCTTATGGCTTGTGCTGCCATAACCACACATCATGATTTCAAATATAAAAATACGTTACTAGAAAACACATCTTTAAAACTGTATGCTCAATATATTTGACGTGTGAGCTTGCAGCCTCTAGGTTGATAATTTAAATTCAAAGCAAGCTCATAGTGAAAGCAAATTCTGCCATCTGGCAGAAGTTAAAGCAATCCACAGTGTGAGTGGGCAGGTGCTGACATCCCAAAAAGTCTGCCCCAGGGAGTAACTACTCTGGGCTTTCTCAGCTGAGGTACAAAGCTGGAGCTGGCCAGACACTAGGCTGCTTATTCTACTTAGAGACGTGCCCACGAGAGTAAAAGACAGCGCGCACGAGCAGAGCAGGCAAACAGAGCCTTTCGGTCTGCTCAGTGTACTTCACTGAAAATCACATGAATGTTGAAAGGGGGAGGAAAACTCTACGTTGATGAGATACAGGCTGCCTGATGTCAGTTCCAGTGACAATCACATTGCGCTGATTGTGCAGATATGTAGAGAGTTCACCTCCTCCCAGACAAACTCTGCACTTAGTTATTTTCCAAAATAATCATACTGAAAGGAAAACATGCTGAATGAGTTAGACAGAAGGTGACTCCAAAATATTATCTATGTTTTTGAGAGGCAAGGAAGAGAAAATAGACAGAAAGCACAAATTAAAGATTAGATTGTGAAAGCATTAGGTAAGTGCAATGCCTGTGAAGCCCACACTCTTGTCCTTCTAGAAAACAAGGTCTGATGGTGTTGCCTTCGTGAATTACTTTTCACCTGACCCTCACCACAGCCTTGGCTAAAGAATAAAGCGAGTCCACTCCCATCTCTCTCATATCCAGATACTGCACTGGAAAAACCGTACATGCCAAAAGCATCTCTCCCAGACCACGTAGCACTTATCAATATAAACAACAAGATTAAGGAGCTTAGGGAGTCAGAGATCCAGTTCCTCTTACAAGAAATGGCTGGCTATCTCCCACTGACATAGGAGCTTGGGCTTACACAGTTCAGTAAAGTTCTGTTTTATCAATTTGGGACTCTTTAAAGTCCATTAACAAACCAATTTACCCACTTCGGACTTTTTAGGATCTGGGCACCAACTTTGAGTTCTTTCACTGCAGGGGAAGCTGATACAGAGCAGCTTATTGACTTGCCACTAGGCATATGTATGCACACCACATGCTTTACATGTCACATAATTTACATAAAATACTCTTTTCCCTCAACTTTACAGTAAAATATGCATGTTTCGTAATTGCAATGCATTGCAGGCTGTCATGGGACAACACAAACTGTGCAGGCTGCACAACTCACCTGCCAACACAACTCACTGGAAAAATTCATATTTCTGTCTTTAGAGATGAGTGATTTTAAAAAACAAACCAACAATCTAAAATCCTGCTCCATAAGGGCTTCCACACTAAAACCTAGATTGTACTAACATACGTTTTGTGTGTAAAGTGTGACAGGGCTGTAGTCAGCAGAAACTGAAATCAGAAGTAAATACTTTGGGGAACTTTTCCTGATGTGGTTGGAAAAGAATGCTGTCTGGAGAAAGAGCACTGGGCGCGTATTTATTCAGAGGTCAAGAGCACAGCTCAGCTCAATGTTCTGCCCTCTAATGCACAGAGAGAACAAGACTTTGCTGGCCAGAGAAATAGTTTCTGTACTGTACATCTGGTTATAATATCAGTACTGCAGCCTTTTTGTTATTCATGACAGGTTTTAGAGGATTATAATACAGTTTTCTTTTTATTTCAGTTATTCTGGTAGAAGCTAAGTCTGCTCAGAGAGTGATGGTTGCTTTGAAAGAATTAGGAAAGCTATGCCCTTTCATATTTATCAAACCTCTCCATAAATGTCCTTTTGAAAGATGAGGCAATTCTAGAGACTTTTACAAACAATCCAAACAACATATTTAATAGTAACTGAAATGGACCTAAGCAATTTGATGACTTTCTGATGTTTAATTCTAATAGTGTTTATGGATGCATTATAAGGGAAAGTAATTTACTCTCTTCAAAAGACTAGCCTGGTTAGTCTGAACTATGATCACAAACTAGTCATTGAAACCGCAGCCAATTCAATGGTATCTGTAACTTGCCTTCATACACACAGACTGCTTTATTTGCCAGCTCTGAGACGAGGAAAGGATGTTTGCTCTGAAGGAGCGTAAATCTAGCAGCTCAACAGACATAATAGATAGGGGTACAATTTGGGCAGCTCTTTGTACAACCCAGAGACCCTGCAGCTGGTGCTGTGCTGCAGGATGAGTGCTTTTCCAGGAAGCCAAGGATTTCATTGCCTTTCTCCACATACTAAAGAGCCCCATGTCTCCTACCAGGAGAACCCTGAGGGCAATGTGATCATCTGACAAATATGTTACACCTTCAAGGAGTTACCAGCTGTAGGAATGCTTTTGCTTAAGGAAAAGTTTTCCCTGGGGCTCTTCAGGCCTGACAGTTTCAATGACACACTTCTAAATGTTTCACTTAAAAATGCCACAAATGCCTTCATGACAGGAAATTACACACTTAAAATAAAAAATTAAACAAAAATCACCCAGACCTGCCTTATGATGGATCCAAAACAAGCGAGTTCCTTGGCAATCCTAGTTCTTGCTGCCCCAGCTATGCTCGTAGACCATCTCCTTCAGTGTGACACTTCGGTATGCCAGCAGCCATTCCCATTTGTCTCTGACCGGAAGACAGCTTGCTTGCCACATTTTCTGAAACAGGTAGAATGTGAACTCTAAATGTTATATCCTCTAAGGCTCCGCAGCTGCATTTTCAGAAAAACAAAAAAAAAAAAAACAAGGCAGGTCCCTGAGTAGATTAAAGTTGCATTGCTACAAAGGGAAATGCTCACTCAATCTATTAAAAGCCCAAAGGTTTCCCTCAGATATGTCCTTATAAAGGCAATTACGAATCCACTTTATATCCCTATATATTCAGTCTGGACTTCATTTTCACTACAGCCCCTTGCTCCCTCCCACATGCTGTGATGGATTAGTAGGAAGCACAGACAGTGGAGACTTGGATACTTTTCCCACTCAACTAAAGGTGTAGAAAGCCACAGGAATAATAATTTGATTACGAGAGAAAGGAAGAAAAAGACCTTGATTCTTTTTTTACTGTACTAGTGTCTAAGTACTAAAACTAATTTCATAATTTGAAACATCCTTTGAGGAGGAGGGGAAGGAAGAAAAAAAAAGAAAGAAAAAAAGAAGAAAAAAGAAAAAAAAGATGGAAGAAAAAAAACCATCAGGGTTGAGTGGTATGAAGATGAGTTCTGGTTCCTTCTAAACAGAAATGGGGCCATAATGGTTGGGGAGAGCAATGGAATTTTGCATTACTGCTCCATTTTACAATTTGCTATTAAAAAATAAAAAAGAAGGGGCCAGGGGGTGTGTGTAATTTTCCTAGATATTTTTAGCAGTAGACACTTTTGAGATTTTCCTACTTTTTGTCCTCCTGAAATGTCTTTCTTTGCATTTTGCCATGTACCCTCTTACACAGCAGGTTTCTCTCCTCCTCTCCTTCTCTACATTTGGAACTCATTGGCCCTTTACCCATTTAAAGGAGGAGACCTCTTGCTGCTCTCACAGGCACTGCTTGCTCCCTGAATATTTAAATAGCCCTGCTCCTTTCATGAGCTGTAAGACACCTACATCAAGGACTAAAGGATCTAAGCAATGACCCTGATATTTAGATCTAAAAAGTTGTTGATAGCCAAGTTCACTCTCAGCATAGTTTCACTGAATTTGAAAGACTCACATGTGGGATACATTTGGTCCTCTGTGTTAAAATTGTAGGGCTGATCTAGCAATACATAATAAGCGAAGACATTTGAGGGAGTTCAGCATCTTTCAGGGTAAGGAGTTTTAGATCTCTACCTTTGTTCCCAAAAGAGTTAAATGAATAATGAAATCTCCCTGCAGTGAGAACAGCTGAACTTAATTCAGAAGAAATTTCTCAAAGCACTGCCTTGGTGCCTAGCAAATGTGCCTGTCAAAAAGGGTTGCTCCTTCCCAGGTATTTGTTTTAGAAATTCCCTGCCTATAGGATTACACAGAGTGGCTCGGGATACATTTATGCTTTAAGCAGGTTTTCATTTTGTAGGTTTGAAAATTATGCTTTTTATTAGCATAAATATGACAGCAGTTTAAAGACCAAAATTCTATTTAACAAAATGAATTTCAAGCTAATAACTCTTCAGATAACTAACATACAAACTTCTGAAGATCAGCACAATTTCTTTGAGCAGTTAATCCTTTCTTCCCTACAATAGAAACCGTCAATTTATATTGTATCTGTAAGATTGTCCCTATATCAGATTGGATGCTTCCATTCTTAGGCTTCAAGTGTTTTGGACAAATGACAAAACTACCTGGATATCTGATTACACAACCCATACCTCAGGAGAAAATTACGTACTTTGCAATTTAGAAGGGACCAAGTTAAACCCTGGTGTCATTCCTTACAATCACTAAATTGACCTAATAGAACAGCAAAATTCTCACATATCTATCTTAGGCAGAAATACCAATTCTTATCTTTAATAATCATCACTGTATAGATCAATCCTTGATAACTGCTGGCTGCAAGAATTATTGAAACTAGCATCGAATTTGTAAGATACTTTGGTTTTTAACTCTTCAGGAATCACAGTGCACATGTAGATACTGTTTTAAAACAGCACCATGTAAAAGACATTTAAATGACAAACAGCATAGCATTTGAATTAGATTTTTCAGCCCCTAAAGATGTTACCTAAATATAGGATATTTAATCCTGATGCTTTTGGTAGAATGGCTCATATTCTAAGCAAGCCAGAGCTGAATCCTCCTAGTGAATCCATTCCTCTGTAAATCCCAGGTTTCTTTAAAGTTTCAGAGATGATTTCCAAACTACTGTTTACTTTTGTATTTTTGTCAGCCAATCCACAGAAGGGAAACAAATTGGGCAGACTAGTTCTAAACAGACTGCCACTAAAAAATTTAAGCACCACTATCTGGAAGTAGAGTTTAAACAGAATTTTAAACTAAATCAAAATGTCAGAGTAAAGGACCATCAGTGTAACAAGCTCTGATGCACTGCACTTTACCTAAGATATTGCAAAAGAACTTCCTCCTTCCTGAATTTGAGAAACCGTAATTCAAATGTTGAATCCTTTGTGCAGTGGCTTGATGCTCAATGGCCTATGGAGCATATAAAAGTAGCACGCCATTGCCTGTGCTGAATGATGCCTCTTCAGCAGAAAACTTAGGCAGAGGAAATGGCTTTATTTAAGAAAAAAAGCAATGTTGAGGCAGGGGAGGCAGGGGAAGACTCAAATTCCACTGTATGTGGAACTTGGCAGAGTGTCTGGGAAGAGCACTCTTTTCTTATTGTCAGTAGTTTCTTTAAAACCTTGCATTTTAGGCCATGTGTCTGAGGTTTGTCTACACGGGAAATTTCCCATCAGTCATAACTATATTCTGCCAATTCTGCTATGCTATTCTGGTCCAACTCCCAGTATAAACATAGCACATAAAAAGGAATTTCATTTTTTTCCCAGGATAATTAACGCCAGTCTGGACTAATCTGGAATATAGTTTGTAGATGGAAAGGTATACAGGGTAACAACTTTGCTGCATGGACAGGTCTTTAAGAGTTAAAACTAACATTGTTCCCAAGGAACTTCCAGATTTGTACAAAGTGTCAGTGCCAGCTATATGAAAGCCAACAGCAGATAAAACAACTTGGATAACGCAGGTTGAGGGAAAAGGTTGCTTCAGGTATGGCTGTGAGACCAAAAGGCGGGGATGTGAGAGTTATGAATCTCTCCTTGCTATAAATCACTCAGTGGTGTTCCAGCTGAGTTGAAAAATAAAAAGAAAAGTGCTGGGCTTTACAGCACACTCGGCATTGTTTGTTTTGTCTGCCAAGTCTATTCCACTTCCTTCAATGGAGTGCTTGTGGTTTGGGAACGACTTTTTAGCCTGTTCTGTCTGTCTCTATCTGAGGCCCTAAACTCGCATTTCTGAAGTGTCATATAGGCTGAAAGTTTGTACTTCTGTTCTCCAACCCTCAGCAAACACTAGAGTGTTTGTGTCTCAGTATTTATGCCATTTCAGCAAGTACTTAGAGAATGAAAACATCAACTCTTCCATATAAGCACAGAGATTCAGAAAACAAAGTCTAATTTTGAAAACACAAACATACAAAGGAAAGCAAGCCACTCAGCAATACTGAAGCCTCCCACTAATTGGAACCATTCCTTTCCGTGCTATTTATCAGCTGCAGATCCTGCGTCCTACTGCACCGCCTGCAGTCAGCCCACTAAGCTCGGTTTCAAGTTTCTCAAATCTCATAGTGCCAGGAATGACCTTGTTACCCAGACACTTTCCTGGAGTTCATTAACAGCCTTTCCCAGTGTGTTAAACATTGCTTTTACTTTGGTTTAAAGAAGAAACAGGGGAGAACAGGAAACAAAGACATGGCAATAGCTGTCATACTCAGAATCCCCAAATGGGTTTGGTGGGACGCACTGCAGACAACGCGTCAGTCCATTCAGCCAAACACAGCCACGATCCAGGGACCCTATTTTCCCCTATCGGGATGAAAGCTGCAAAGGCGCTGAGAGAGAACTGAGCCTCACAAGGGTAAAGGCTGGCAGAAGGCAGACCTGGAAAGTAAGAGGATGATTATTTTTATATCTTTTTAATACATTTTTCTCGTAGTAGTGCAAAAAAAATCCTTAAACCACTATGATTCAAAGTGTTCGGATTTCACAGTCTGGATGGAGGCAGAAGACGGAATACAAATCCTGCAAGACACCAGCTTCCATATGGGCTATTTCCATTGCTTATACAGAATGGATTACTCTCAAAACGTATTTTGTAAGGAATATCAGTAGGACGCACTACACAACAGACATCAGAATTCCAAAGATTTGTCAAAATGTTCTCCCTCTCCACCCCAGTGGAGGGAAAGCAGGGAAAACCTTTAGCCGCCTCAAATGTAATGACTGATCCTGCTTTACGTGGCTTTTTACAATGCAAGTAGAAGTATTTGTTAAAATATGCAGTATGAAACACCAGGATTTAGAACAATACTTTGCAAAACTGAAGGAAATTTGCAATGAAATATATACCTTACCTTACCATGGTAATACCTTACCATGTTCTAAAATGTTCTCTTTATTATCAAGTATATCCCTCCTGTTATCTGCTCAGGTCTCTCATTTTAATCCTCCAGCACCATTTAGGTTGTGATGTTCTTCTTGTGAGGAACACCCAGGTGCACAACGCCCCTTTTCAAGTACCATCCTTACACCAAAGTCAGCCTCCATTCAGAATTTAGTATTAATGTTACTGTTAAGACACAGAAAACTTATCCATGTGCATTTTTTGCTCTCATGGATTTGATTTACTAAATTGCTTCATAAAAAATAACAAGATAAGGCTTTGAAACCCTTTTTATAATAGCTAACTAGTAGTAGTAGTAGTATCTGGCAGAGATGACACTGAAAACTCCCTGAGTTTAGGCTAGGCTCCAAGAAAATCACAAGATCTGTGAATTTCTAATTCCTGTCTTTTACATTTTCTGAATTTAATTCATTAAAGCATGCTACTGTGAGAATTCACAGCACCGTGAGAGCACAATAACTCAAATAGATGAAATTCAGCCCCAGGGAACAGGGCAGGGGGACAGGCTGATGGAAAATCTGCCATTCACTTCAGGTGAACCCCTGTCCCTTCTATCAATCCAAAACAGGCCTGCCCTTCAAGTGCCATCCTTCCAACAGGGCAGTTCATATGTCAGCTGTAGCAATTTGCTAGTAATTTGTTTCTCAATTATTTCATGCTTTGAGCAAATCATGTATATGAAATCAAAATTAATACTTCTTCACACTTCACCTTTTACTTTCTCCTGTTTTTACGTACTGATTTTATTTTCTAACTCCAATGGTACAGCTCAGTGTCTGGGCTCTATTCCTGCCTCGCACAGAAGGTTGCACAGGGGAGCAGTCCAGGCTTCCATGGTGCAGCCACCCTACACAGTGGTCTCACCTTCCCAAGAAGGACATGGTCATGTAAATGCTGGCATACAAAGAAACTGCTTTCGTTTTGTAGATCGCCCTGCATGTAGACAAATGCTTATTTGAGTTTACGAGCAAGGGTAAGCAAGCATACCATATATAAAATCCTGCCTTTACATGAACTGCATGGGAACTTAACCCTAGGTGCTCTAAAGCCTTGTATTAACTTCCCTCTGTGGTATGCATTTAATACTTGAAATATTCAATGATATCTCACTGCTTTGGTGAAACACTATTTATTTTAAAAGTCTTTTCCAACAACTGTGTTAGAAGTGCCTACCTTGAGACAGATTCGAACTATAATTAAAACAATCTTTCTAAGATTGGCAAGGCCTTAGACATTGCAAAGAGATTAGCTAACACCACCATTTTGCTCGTTACTAATTTACTGAAGATTTCTATATGTGTTACTATCAATATGCTTTGTGTTCAGAGTTCTGTATAACAGTTGCTATTATAATGAACAACTATATTAGTAAGAAGGCAGCTGATGTTAAAACTTCTCATACTCACTTACAACCTAAAGCACCAGTCCCTACAGGCACCTCTAACATTACAACAAGAGCAGTATGATTGACATTAACGAGCCCGTCCACATGCGCACAATTAATCCAGGTATATGTTAGCTGCAGGCGGGATACAGTGAGGTTTGGACTACATTTAACTTCCAGTGAGCCAAAGGTTTTATACTCTTCACCTCACTGATGTAAATTAGCTTGTGAAGCACTTGATTTTTAGCTCACTTCAAATCAATAGAATTCTTTCCAGTAATTTCACTGGGCCCTGTATCAATAATGTAACATTTCACCAGTGCTGAAGTAATTTAATCTAGAAATTGTTTCCCCAAAACTTGATAATGATTTAAGGTACAATCAGTTAGAATCTTTTTGAAACCTGGTAAGTAATAGCTCAAAGGCAGACATCTCTAAAATTAGTTGTTATGCTTCACTGAGGCTGTCATGAAACCCAGAATGCTTGTTTGCTTTCCTGTATTGCACCATACAGTAGGTTTCAAAACAATCTGTATTTATTTGCTTGGTCTTTTTCTATAAGAAAACCAACAAATTATTATAATGCACATTTAATACGTTATTAAATTAGATGTCACCTGCTCTTTGAGTGAGAAGTAAAGATCGAGTCCTGTCTAGTCAGAGGCATAAACTCAATCAAGTATTAATAGCTGAATTACTTCCAGCAATAAGATACTAAGGCCAAACAAAATGTCCAAGGTCACTACACTCCAGATGGTACACTAATATATTTACAGGACTGATGCCTCCTGGCATTTTCAATTTCTTATGTTGGGTTGTTTTTGGAACCAATCAAATTGAGGAGCTGGCAGCTGCAATTTGCCCACAAAATTAAATTTAAAGGATTTTAAGCAGTGATTTGACTGTATTGATGTGAAGCCACTATTCCCAGCTCTTGATTTTCACTGAATGATGACCACAGTGTATCATAAATTCAATCGGGACAAAACAGACTGGCACAGAGATTTTTTTTTTTCATGTTCACAGCCATTGATTAAAGCCTTAGCTAACACAGTCAACAATCAGGAAGATAACAAAAGGACCAACATGAAATAACTGCTTCTGATATGGGTGCCTGAAATATTCTGCATTCCTCCACACTAGGGGAATTTTAAATGACAGGGTTTTTTCATATGGGCAATTATGCTCTGGCAATGCATATACACACACGATTATACATATTGATGTTCCTACCTACCGGTGTGGAACATGTAAACACAAACTTACAACTGTATACCAACATTTTTGTACTTGTGCAAAAGCAAATGCACTCTTTTCTAACTGCTGTCCCAGAATCCTATGGATCTTTTGCCAACATAGCCAAAAATTTCCTAGAAGCCTGTCAGTCAGAGATCACAGTGCCCAGCTGTGCATCCATGCAACCAAAGACTAACTACAGCATGTTCTGGGAACGGATTGGCACTTACCCCTTCAGTAGCCTGAGTAGCCTGCTCAGGTTAAAGATCACTTGTGCAGCACAAGGGCTCAGAGGGGCTCTAGGGTATCTTATCCTATAGGATACTACTGTAAGCTAGCAGCAAGGGGAAAAAAATATGCCCAGCTGATTACTCAACACAAAAAGCAAACACTTCCAGCTCTCTAAAAACAATGACCAGAACTAGGTGCTGGAAAATGCATCCCCTAGCTGAGCAGCGTAGCCTGATTTTCTTTTATATATATATATATATATGTATGTAGAGTAGCGTTTATGTATTTATATGCATTTAAATATACGTTTCTGACAAATTTTAAGTTGGAAAAACACTGTTCTCAACTTCTTCCTAGGCTTTCTTAGGCAGTAAGTCCTGCAGGTTGCTCACCTTTAAGGCAGCAATGTACCTATAAAGGCAGCAAGCACAGGAGGGCAGCGACAAGGCTGTCAGGTAACACGACTTCAGACATAAAAGATACAGAGAAGTCCTATGCTTTTGGAAACTCTTAACCCTTCAACAAGTTTCTGAACTACGTTCAGGAACCAAGGCAGCATACTCCTTCAAGACAAATTTAATTTACCCACTGGCATCCTTCAGAGCAACCACTACAACTCCTGTGTTGATATGCCATCAAGTTGTTCCAAAAGTTTTACCAGTAAGCCAAGTAAAACACAATTTAAAACTTCCAGTTCCTCCAGGTTACTCTATATGGATTTTCTATTAAAATATGGACATTTAATATAGTCTTCTTTCTATCCATCCTTCCAGTGACCTTACTGTAAGTACCCATATTTTGCCACATTTGGCTTTTCTCCCTGTCACTGTGGGTCTTACCTCTCTGGGTTATGCTTCTGACCTCCCTCAGTTCCAGTTTAAAGCTTTTATTACTGCATTAGCAAATCTGTGACCAAGGTTGGTTTTCCCGTTAAATTTTTTATCTTGATGAAATCCTTAACTATTGCAGTATGACATTGATGATCTAAATATTCCAACCTTCATAAATAAGTTATCAAGAGTGTTCTATTTATACCTCTATGTATGTATACACAAATACATAGAGTTAAAAACAGAAATGACTTTTAAGAATTTTGTCACATTAAATGTACAGTAGCTCCTGAGCAGCTTCAGAAGAACTAAAAAGAAAAAAGTCTTTAAAAATACATGTGCTCCAGGTACTGGTTGAATTGGTATCCACAACATACCTGGATGGAGCGGGTGCAAAAAAACAGAGGCAACGAGGTTTTTTTCTGTCAGAAAAGGTTGACAAGATTTGGGAGAGGGGGCCTGCACTGAGCAACCAGCAATTAGGCAGTTTACACTAGACACCTTCAGACAGTAAGTGCTCACCCTCTGAGGAGTAAAACAGCAGTAATTTTTCAATTGGACAGAAAATAAAGCACACAGTGATTCTTAAATTATTTAACTGAAAAATAATTCCCATACTTATAGAAATTAAGCCTTCAGTAGTGATGTCTCTCCAAATTCTTGCTTTCCAAGCAGGAAAAGGAAAGCAAAGATCAGAGTGATCTGCCAAAAACAGACGACTCAAAAGTGTTATTAAATAATACATGACTTCTCTTGTCAGAAATCTCTGTAGCATCACCTCAGGAGAAACAAACATTGTAGACAATCGAAGACACACCATTTGTTTTTACCTCAGAAGGTGACCCAGGCAGTGAGTCGTGCGGGAGGCCCGGGGGGTTTTGGCGGGAAGCCGGCAGCGGCCATCTTGGCATGGCTGCCCCCTGCTCGGCGCCCACCAGCACTCCCAGTGCCTTAGTCACTCGCCTGTGGCGAGAGCAACAGACACATCAAAGCAGGTAACATCTCTCTTTCAGAGTGGAATTATAAAACAAACAATTTGGAAATAGTTGTGCTCTCAGATATTAAAAAATCCCAGACGACAAATTAATTCCTCAAAGTGATAAAGTGACATGTTTTCACAATTTCTTTGTAGTGAAGATCAGGAGGCACAAACCTGACAAGGCCTGAGCATCGGCAGCACTTTTATAAGACCGTGGTATGTCTTGGCCCATTTGTATAAGTGGCTCTCATGGAAAGATTCTGTTTTGAAATGCAGAAAGCCAAAATTCAGCTATCTTCTACTTGCCACTGCAGCACTCTTAATTTGCAAATTCAATTTGAAAGTGAAATATAATCTGCAACTATTCTGAAGAGAAGGCATTGATTATATTTGTAATGCCTCTAATATAGCGCTCACTTAAGAATTCAAATGCTTCCTTCAAGGAGGTGTAATATTGAGCTTCAGTTTTTCCATATTAAAAAGCTGTATTGCCCAAGGGTGAGTGGATATAAGGATTTTACAAAGATTTGAGATCTCCATCTAACACATGCTGCTGTAGCTGGATTAACGTAAGGATGCATGTGGGATCTGTCACTGCATGGAACAGATTTCATGATCTCCAGGTAGGAAAAGCTGAGGAATTAACAACTGGAAGAGAGGAGGTTTCTCTCCAAACAAAGGGAGGAACACCAGACATTCAAGCAGGGAAATATTCTTGACCAACTTGATTAATGATGGCACATCTCTGTTCAGATCAGTGTATAACCCAAGAACTTCCAGTGACAAAGTTGAGATGTCCAAACCAACTTTGCTAGATCTATCAAAAGCCTTTGAAATATGAAAGGTCTGTCAGCCTACCCTTCTCACCATAGTATCTGAGCATTCACATCCAGAAAATTTCAGAGCCACATTTTATATTGCAGGGAAAGCGTTTGTGTCCATCTGCACAAAATTAAGCACCATGGTTCAGAGCAAAGGACGAAGGTCAGGAAAACCGCTAAATATTACCTATTAAAATAATAAATAAACATGGAGAAATTGCAGAATCTTTGACTAGAACAGAGAAAATAGCATCGAAGAAGTATTCCTTTGCATTTTCCTGTAAATTATTCACTCATCGCTGCATACTCAAGCCAAGAGTCCTGTGTCATGCAGGTGCTATAGGAGTCTTTTGTCCATCCTAGTCAAAAGACTGAAAGCAACTGAAAGGAAACCTGGCAAATTTGGGGTTGCAAGGCCAATATGCAAGTCTCCACCTCCTTTTCAGCATACTTCCCATCTTTCCCAGCACCTGGCAGCAGTAGACTCCCCCACAAGAATCACCTGTGATACATTACTTTCACTGTGCAAATTAAGGAAAATTTAAATGCGTGTGCTTAATCATAAGCAACTTCATCTGCTAATTTTCCATCTCTTACTGCTTTCACAAGGGTCTGAGGTCCATCCTACCGCAGCTTGTACAATTCACATTTTGTTCAACGTAAGTGAAATTCAATAAATATTGTAGCTTAAAGTACAACCAGGGCTACAGATTCCAGAGTAAGATCTCTAAAAATCTCATCAAGCAATGCCATACACAGAGATACAAAATCTCACAGTACACTCATATTGTGAGAGCAGAAATTAACAGTGCCATTTAATGTATTACTGCCTGATAGGAATTCGCGGGTACCATCTTTATAATAGTTACCAGTATTTCTGGATCTTACCCTACATGTTATAAGAATCAGCAAGGAAGCACTTAGGCTTTGACAGTTGTTCTCGTTTTTCAGTCCTTGCTTTGTTTCTGGATCGATGGACAGATAGCTGTAAACAGATTTTTGCAATGCTGTCTTAACACAATTACAGTACACAGAATTGATTGACTGTCTATGGGATAGGCTATTTTGTAAAGACAAGACCCTGAAAGCAAAATCTGAATCACAGTTTGTGATGTTTGGATAGTAATGCAGAAAGCCAATCACTGTGAACTATCCCCTGAGAATTCAAAATGAACTACTGCGTCGCTTTTTTAAGATGCTGTGCATTGCTGATAGCTACTATTTATAGGAAAAAAAGATTTTAAAGTATATCATGCACTTAAAGTTCAGGTTATGCTGCATTTTGTCCTATTACCTTAAAGCAAGTGAGCCAGAAAAAAAAGAAGTTAATATGATGTGATATTTCACAATACACTAACAGCACTGTAAAACAAAATAAAGCTTATTCAAAAGTGTTCCACATTGTTCATCTAATTTTATTTTTTTTAAAGAAAATCTAAAGGAGCAAATTCACACACTGGTAATGAAACTTTCAGCATTCAGATATGCAAGAGACAAATGCTTTGTCATGAGTAATGAAGAGCTATTTTGAATTTTTAAGCCTTCAGGAGGTTTTTACTAGATGATAACATAATACTAAAAGTTATTTATACATATATAGGTATATGGAATCATATACATATAAGCAAAAAATGAAAGTATACGAATACGGTCATTTTGGAGATGATGCTATGAAAGGGATTTGAGAATTAATAAAACAGAAGTCAGGTGGTATTGTGACTCAGTGAGTTTCTTGGAATAAAATAACCTTTCAGTTTTAAAAATACGCTTTATCTCCACCTACACAACTATGTGACACAAACATGGAATGGAGGAAAAACTTACTTTAAGAGGACAGAGTGCGTACAATCCTACCTCAGAGGGTTTGCCCAAAGCTGAAATACTGTATCCCCACAGTAAACATTTGTTTCTTGCATATCAGAAAGCTGGTTTCATTACCAGTCAGTAAATCTGGTTCTTTAGATTGACATTAATAACAACTAGACATTCTTAAGCTTTTCAGTGACTCTGTATATGAATAGCTGGTATTCTTGGTGTCCATTCTTTAGCAAGTGACAAGCAGTTATTAAAGCACTTACAAATGCTCTGTCTGCCATTTTTACTTTGAGGGTATACAAAGCTATACAACAATAATAGCACTTAGGATTCTTAATAACTAGGTTTTGCACAAATGCTTATTTTTCCTTAAGATAAGAAGGAGAAAATCATAAACTATTATCTTAATTGTAAAAATACAATAGAACGATCTCTATTTAGGGTTGGGGTTTGGGGGGGGCTGGGCTATTTACTTTCTTACAGAGCACTGTAGGGCTCAGAGTAATCTATTTTATTCAGACTTTCAGAAATTATTAAAAAAGAAAAAAAAAAGACACCTCTCTATACATTAGCTGCCCTTCATCTTACCTAAAAATATTTCCTTGTAAGTGCATCAGGAAAGTTAAAACTCTAGTCCCCTTACCTAGTGAAATCTTAAAGGGGTGGCACACGTCAAGCAAAGCCGCTGTGCCCTGTACCACAAGAAGATAGGTGCTCGTGGGTAGTTATCTCAACAGAGCTGAGAAGCACCTATAAGTTCAATAAACAGAACAATTCTCGGCTGTGAAAGAATCGCAGTTCCCTTCTGTTTTTAACTTTCCCTCAAACACTTCTCACTCTGGGAGTATCGGGCCCCTCACTTTGGGAGGCAGAATGTGCATTTTTAGAAAGAGGAGCTGTGATGGTTTCAGGAGCTCTCTCTGCACAGTGTGATGGATAAGCCAGAATAAATCATGAATTTTTAGTAGGTTACTGAAACTGCTTTTACTGTGTATTTTAACTATTGGCCCTATGTACCGATGACCTGATAGCCTAGTTTTCCCAAAATGCTCCTGGCAAAGCATTTCATCTATCACTTTATTTTTATAGCAGCCTTCAGGTTAAAGCACCTTGGGGCACCCTACAATATGAAAGAAAATAAAACGTCAAAGCATATAAAGCAAGTTAAAAGACATAACATAAGACTGCTGCCTAATTCCAAAAAGCTGCTAGTTATTCTTTACATCTTAACTATATGGGTAATGAATTTCTTTGATAAAAGCATGAAATTTAATATGACTGAGAGCCGGAAGAGGTCATCTAACGTGTATTTTCAAGGGTCTTTCTGAGTGCAATGAAATGGTTGTCAGTGAAGAGGAAGGAAACCTACAGTAATGGGTACAACTGACTGGCCTTGAGAAAGTTCATCAGAAATTACAGTAACAATTCTCAGGAATCCTTTTGGTCTCCACGACAAAAACGGTTTCTGTTTGAAAACTACGTGTCCCTTTGGCAAGCTGAAATAGCAAACTCTACCGATTCCACAGCTCTTGGTTAAGAGCAATTTTGTTGACGTCTTTTCCATAACTTATCTTTTACTATAATGTTAAGCTCACTCGCCAAGTGCGTATGCAATACAAGTGGGGCGCTTCTGTTACTGCATTTCCTTACACAACTCTGGATTCAATTTTTGTACATCACATGTTCAGTTGGAAGGCAACAACCAACCAACCAAAACACACACACTTTTATTCTTGTTCCTGTCAGACTGAGCAGATAGATAACATAACTCTTCCCAGAGTTACTTCTCATTTCTCTAGAAATGACAAAGTGGGCATTCATATAACAGATCCGGACTATATATATTGCTGCTAGAAATAATCTTCAGTGTAATCCACACTACTAAACCCAGCAGGTCTTCTAGCTTCTAAGACATTTTGATTTGAGTCCAATGAATTAACAGAGCCCATAATCGGCTTTCTGCCTCATATTAGTTTAAGCTGTCTTTATGTACTACTGTAATTTTATTGTGCTTTGCCGTGCCAGAGTCCCAGGCGTGGGTTCTCCTCCACCAAACTGACAATGCTGGGAACATGCGCTAGGAGAGCTCCTGCATCCCAAAGGGCTGCTCACAGTCCTTCCTCTTCCTCACATATACTGTCCCCACGGACTCATTCTTATATTTGAAAAATAAGGGTTCCCTTCTACCAAGATGCTGGCAGAGATGGCTTCTTACCTCTGAGACTAACATAAATAAAAACTGACATTTTATTTTGCGGACAACTCATCACTTCTGTTCAGCTGAAGACACACAGGAAGAGATGAATAGCAAAACTGTCCAGCTGGCTTATTTTTGATGTCTGCTATGCTTCCTGAGTGTAAACTCTAGGGGACCTGCAAACACTTGACCATAAATGATGAGTAACCTATTAATGAATTGAATCTACCCGTATAGAATTTCAAGTGCACAGAATACAGGCTGCAAAAATACTGCACATATGCGACCTGCATATGCAAGCATCGTCTCGCTTCACGCCATACACTGCTCCAAGCGCCTGAGCTCTTCAACACAGAAACTTCAGCTAGCACAGCAAGATCATGACGGGAGCCTGTGAGTCAACTGTCACAGAAAGAGTGAATTACAATGAAATTCCTCATAATGTCAAACTTTCTAGATTTTTCCATACTCTAAGGGAAAGATCTTTTAAAGTGAATTCTGCTCTATCAGATTTGTTACTACTCCCACTGTGTAGTCTGAATTCCGACGTAAATCAGCTGCATTCGTTTTATGTATCTGAAACACCAACTTTATGCTGGATCATAAAGTTTACCAGATTTCATATTTTATGTAGTCAATAAACTGTATTAGGCACAGAAACCAAATAACATAGAGAGAAATAAATAAATTAAATTATGTAAAGAGCCCTTTCTCAGTTTGATCTCAACCATGAACTTGCCCACATTTAAAGCCAAGCGACAGGGAAGTGTTGATGTGCCCAGGAACTCTCACCAGATTCTCCTAAGACAACTGAAAGCTAAAAACTCTTTAAAAGGCAACAGCACACACAACACATGGGCCTAAAAGCTATTCTTCGGCCCTTGAAAAAGTCAAGTCTATCTCTATGGGGGAAGGTTTCCCCACCAAGATTCACATCTCCGTGATAGATTCTTCCTACTTTCCACAACACATGCCACATGCAAAATGTCAGTTTACTAAAAGATGTGCATGTCAAAAAAAGCACGTTACAGGTATTGACTACTGATTCTGGATATCAGTTGCATAAATAATCTTTCAGAACCACAGTACCAAAGGAAGCCCTTTCTGCAATTCAAAATTAGTGTAAAAAATTTGATTTAAAGTAACAGCAAGGCTGAAAACGGTGCGCTTCTGTGGGGATCTCATTTTAAACAAGATTCTGAGCAACTATACCCAGGCTCTTGTTATCTCAGTTTTATGGCTAGCAAATCCTCTGCCGTTCCCCAAGCATATCCAATGTGTCGTGCTGCCCACAGTTCCCAGCTCGGCTCGGCTCTCACTGGGCCAGTTGCTGCGTTGCTCCCTTCATTCCAAACCTTGTGTATCAGATCACCACAGTTCATTCTAAATGCTATTCAATTACATTAGAGTTTTATTCCCAACCAGAAAAGAACTACGAATCATAAGTTTACCATCCAACAGAACTTATGGAAATAAATGTATTTAGTATAAGCCCCACTTAATATATCATATTCTATCACAAGTATAAGACATAATGTTATTAAGTAGTAAAGAAGATCTCTGCTTTCAACTCTCTCTCAGACACGCACACACAAAACAGAGCTAAAATTACTAATCAGCAGAAATGATCAAAGGACTCACATTCTTTTTGCATAGATATAACAGCAGCCAAAGCAGCACTTTGGTGCATTTTTGACTCATTTTAATCCCAAACTCTAATCGCTAGACAATAAACATGCAGTTGAAAGCTGCAGTATGAAAGTACAGTTTTCTATCCATCCTTTGAAGCAAAACATAGAAAATTAACACAGATAATACTTCAGTGTCAAAGAGAAAGTGGAGACTTTTTTTTTAGTTTTCTTTTGCAGGTGCTGTCAACAAAACAGACAATAATATAGTATTTAGGCTTCACTAGGACTAAAAGTGACAAGAAGCTCTACAGCAATTGCCCGCTACACTCACTTCCTAACCATTTGTACTTTCCTCCATACTCTAATTTAGAACTGCTATAAAGCCTGTCATGTTTGATGGGCAATGCCACGAAGCTGCAATATCAGCAGCTTACATCATGAAATGAGAGGCTGTTTCACTGAGGGCCGCTCTCCCTACCAGCTTGGGTTTCTTTCCTCTTCCATTTCAGAGCTGTTTTCTCTTTTCCCTGTGCCTTCACTTCCCAAGCAAAAGCAGGAGACCGTTTGGGAACGGTGCTTTCCTCAGGCATATTTTCCTTTTTCTGAAAATGAAAGGAACTATTTGCAGTATGTGGGAGATTTTCAGACATAACCTTTCCCTCTTCTGTTTATGAAAGAATATCACATATGCAATCATAAACGCATTATGTTATTGTAAGATCCTCTAGGGCAAAAAGACACTGTAAAAGAGAAAATGCTTCCAGGTATTAACCAATGCAGAAGTAATTATCTAGATTCCAAAGAAGTTTTTGCACCAGTAGATATGCATATGCCATTTTTGTATCTACAAATTATACATGCAAATGAGTTGTGATTATTTCCACGCACAATTATCCTGTCTGCACCTGCAAGCACAATGTTTGCATATATGAATTAAGTTGGTGTATGGGTTTTGTTTGTTTGGTGTTCGGTTGTGGTTTTGTTTGGAGGTTTTTTTAAACATATTGTCCGTTCTTATTTAAATTCAGTACAAATCAAACATTTTGATTAATTACTAGCATACCCTCACCGTAATGGCAATAAAAGACAACCACGTGCCACTAGCCTGGCTACACTTCATTCAAGAAACATAACAACAGACCATCAGCGAGAAACTGAAAGAACAAGCGAGACACTGAGTCACAGTAGCCATATCCAACGCTTAAAAGTACAAACAAAATTTGAAACAAGGGTGAAATGGAGCGTTTGCACCTGTTAAAAGCTAGGGAATATTCAGGAAAATATCAAATATCTCTCCGATTCATAAGGCAGCTCCTCTGGCCAGTGGTTTCAAGCAGTGACCCGTGACACTCCACACACCCCCACTGAGCCAGGACACCCGCTCACCTCCTTTCAGGTGTCTCTCATGCAACTGTTTCACAATAAATGCTCTTTATTTTTCAGAGAGACTATTCATCTTTTCTCCTCTCTCCAGTATTACAGTTACATATACAGTACTACAGAATGGATTTACTATGATTATTTGAGAATTAATTCTATGAGCCTACATACGGTGCTAAAGTAAATAATTTCAGTGTTCTTCCTTTTTACAAATAACTAACTCAACCATTACTTGTAACAGAAATAATCATTTGTGGAGATCAGACTCATGTAGTCTCCAGTTTATTATGAAACAGCTTATTTCATACTTGCAATGCTGCTCATGGAATTGAAGAAAAACTCCTGTAGTACAATAGGCAGATTATAAAATGTTGCATCAGAGCCTGGATCTTCAGTTCATTAGAAATAAAAATGCAGTCCCATTAGCTCCCTCCTTGAAGATGCTCTCTCTTTTACACTAACCATGTTTAGCAGCAGTTTGCTCCAGCTGACCTTAATTTAATCTATTTTTCACAGAAGGATTGCTTCAGGGTTAAAACATTTTTGTTGCTAACCACTGCACATGTTCTAGTACTTGGCCCTAAAGATCTTATATCTTTCTGAGAACATTTGCTTCGCAAAAACACCGTGGGAGTTATCATTTTTTAAAACATATAAGATAATTGATTTGTAATTATCAACAGGGAGAAATACCATTGCTTGTGTTTGCTAACCTAATTGTAAAATATATTGTTCCTTTCAAGTCTTAATGCATCGCCTCAAGTGATCACCACTTAGGCACCAACAGGCTAGAGTAAATAGAGTGACAGCAGGAAGTCAGAGAGATAGTATTACCCAGTTCTTGCCGCAATAAATGTTCTCTTTCTGACTATTGTTCAGTCCATTAATGTAATTTCCAAGGGACTTTCCCCCAGTGGGATGCAGACCAGGTGTCAGTGCTTTGAAGCAGGATCATGCTTTGCAACATAATATACCTTCCTGGAAATTTTGTGCCATATGCTTAGTTAGATGTGGAGACTGTCTAATTAACGCACAAACATCACTTTGCATGCACCCATGGGTGCACTCCCATACGCATGCGTGGGCACCCACACACACTATGGCCCTTGCTCTTGAAACCATTTCAAACAACAGTCCTCAGCTATCTATCAGTCTGCATCTTCCGTTTCTCATAGTTACTCTCTGCTGAGTGCTTTGTGATTCTTACGGCAACGCTGATCTGAGAGCAGCAATCTCCTCACAGCTAAAAATCTGTAAGCATCAGCACCACAGTTAAACTTCAATACCTGTCTTTGTCACTAACAAAGAACATAAAGAGATTTAAAAAACAGCAATTAGTTGGCCTGAGGGGAGTGGTACATGGGGCATACCCTAAGGTATATAAAGTCAAAACAGTACCCATGCTTGAGTAGACTTTGGAGCAGTTCCCTAGGGCATGGTTTGTATTTATAGTGTGTCCCCATTTTATCAGGCAAAGTATGTCATTAAAAAGTAGGAAAATATCCACTTTATTTGCAGTGTCTAGATTTTTTTCTCGATACCTCCATTCCTTTCTCTTCCAGTCTTCATTTTTTGTATCAGCTAACATGCTTAATAGACCTTTCTTCCTATTTTACGTTCCTATGAGGGCTATGTGAAGAAAGATCTCCCAAAGGATCAATTATGAAGTTTTGCTTAATTTTTTACCCTTTTAACTATTAGCAAGACTTGAGCTAGAAGTCTTAGGCAACATAAATTGTTTGGGCTGGATTGTGATTCAAATTTGGTCAAAATGCAATCTCTAGGGTTTAGCGCTCAGAACTGGCTTACTGGTTTGCTTTTTCTTTTTTTTTTATGTTCAGTTTGAATAATTTTGGTACAGACTTGAAAAATATTCAGGTTTCTTTCACTTGCAAACTAAGTTTCCAGTTCACCAATAGATAAATCTTTCTATGGCAGATTTCAGGCCATTTTTATACAGCATTTTTTGACTCCTAAGATCCACCTGTCTGGATTCTTCCCCAAAGACAACTTCATATTTACATGGATTATCAATATAGTACTTTATGAAGAGACAGTTTTGTTTTAAAATCAAGTTCTTGTGACGTCCTAAAATAAATACAGCTACATGATTTATAGGAATTAGACATTTATTAAACATGTATAGACTGGTTTCTTGTTAGGAAATTAAAAATTAAGAAAAGCTAAATTAAATTCATAAATTATTCTTATAAGGCTATTCTATATTAATAGTTATTTTGTTGATATGAATGGTCTCCTCATTGCTGAGGTTGTCATCGCTTACTCGCTGTATTCTCTCCGTATCACCAGCAGTTTGCTAAACTGTGAACACCGCATTAAACTCAAAGGGTGGACTGAATGTAAAAATTGTCACTACGTTGCGTTACTGAGCCAAGAGGAGATTCAAACTGCTCCAAGTGTAGTGGTCGCCATAGTCCCACCACCATCAGACTATGATCTGATGCTTAATGCTGAACTTACATCTTGGAAGAGAGAGGCCGTACACCAAGCCAAAAAGCAATAAAATCAGCACCCAATAGAAGTTTGGTTTTCCACAAACATTAGAAGGGCTAGAAAGATGGAAAGCAAGTTCCTCTAATTCAGCTCTTGCTGTTTGTAGAGCGGCTGCCTGAAAACCCATCCCCAGCTCCATGGGGCCCTCCCATTCCAAAGTGCCGAGTGCCCGTTGGAGCACGTGCCAGCCCCACAAGATGTGGGTACTCTGCAGCACTCGGGAGTTCTTCAGGAGGACCTCAACAACCGTTGCTCAAGGTCAGGCAGAGATGAACAGCAGCGCTGTTTTATGAGCAACACCAGTTGGCAAGAACATTAAAATCCCACTGCTTCCATCAATTGCTGTGACTTTATGGGGAGAAAAGGAAAGCTGGTTACTAGTAGTTTATGTTCACACTGTGCTTGCAAAGCCACAAATACAGAAAGAAGCCGAAATGCCCTCAAACAGGTTTCATCGCTACACAGCTCTGCTCAAGGAAAGTCTTTTAAACTTCTGAACTCTTAAAATGGCCCCATGTAAGGCTGGCAAGCTGAGCAGCACCTCACGCTACTGGTAGGCTCTCACACGGCTTTCAGAAGTGACACCAGCCAGTAGACAACGTGCCTCATTCTCCGCCGTCGCCCTCCTGCCCGTCACCCACTGAAGAGCAGAACATCCTGGCCCTGAAGAAGAACATGTAATAGCCAGGTTTAAATTGAAAGGGGAATTCCAAAGCATTTTATCCTTATGGATAAGACTATTTTTGTTTCTCTTATTTTGAACAGTGGTCGCACAGAGAGCTGCGGTGCCCCAGGAGTTCAGGAAGTCCCCAAGCCCTGCCATGGTAAAAAAGAGAGGGTCCCCCGGTCTAATGAAAAACACAGAAGCAGATGATGGGAGCTGCAACGGAAAAATGGAACACAATTTCCTCATTTCAAAAATGTTGATATCTGGAAGAAACAAAGAGACCTCACATAGAGATTTACATGTTCTTAAAATACCAGTACACCTACACATCTACTGGGAAGTGATGCCTCTTCTGCTGGCTGACCTTAGCACTTGGGCTTTTTCCTGCAATTGTGCTTTAAAGGCAAGTTCTTGGCTGAACAAACCAAGCAGATGTTGGACTTTATTTTCCCCTCTTTTTTTTTTTTTTATCCTAAGAGCAACCAAAAACTGCTTGCAGTAAGGCATTTAATTTATTCATCTGTAAAGGGTAAAATATACATACAGGCTATTTTTTTTCCACACTATACCCTACTTAAGTCAATGCTTATATTTAACACCCCAATTTAACCAAATTTTGTTTGGTTTTGGGGTTTGCTCCCCCCTCCCCATTTGGGGAGCAATACAGTCCCGTTTCTACAGGCTGCTTTGAAAATTGCATAAAAAGCATAGAAGCATTCTTTTTATATACACATATATTTTTAAATATGACCCAACAAGCCATTAATGTCCGCATGATAAACTAGCAACTTTAGCTCCTGCTATTAATTCAACATCTAACAGCAATTTTAGCCAACAGTCAGTAACACTTGGTGCTAGAAGTAATGATGCAGTTCAAAAGCAGACTCTGACGGCTTAACCTGCGCTGACCCAAATATATATAAAAACTCTGGCTTTCATGTTGAACTGTTTGGCTGATGCATCATAGCTACACAGTAAAATACTTCAAAATGTCTTTGTCAGTCCTTAGGGGATTCAAAGAACACTTGAGAATTGTTCCCACTGGCTTCTTATAGCTAGATGACTGAATATTATAATAATTTCAACAGTCTTTTCAACAATAATTTGAAAATACTCTCTTGATGTTCGTCAGTAGGTATATTTTACACAGGCCCCTTTATTTCGTTCCTCTGCCCACTGAAAACAAACCTTAGGCAAATTTTCCACAAATGCATTTGCACTGTCCTGCAGATCCTCCAGTTTTGTCTTGCAAAAGAAAAAGAGTTTTTCAAGTACAAATGCTGGGCCACTTCAAATGTAAAAGTTCCCACATTACACTGGACTAGGCCAAGCGTTGTCATAAATCACAGACTGCTTCATTATGCAAAAAACTATACAACGCCTGTTAAGTTTAAGGACCATAAAGAAAGCAGACATACATACAGTAAGAAGTCTAAACGTAGAGACCAACTGGGGGAAGGTATGATTTTAAAAGTCAAACCAATACATACTACGTAGCAAAGCTTTAAAAATAAAGAGAAGCAAATATGTCAAAGATAAAAGCTGTAGTCTCTCAAATGTATTATAAAAAGGTTCTCGAGTATTCGATGACGCATTCAGCGAGGAAGAGAAGAAATCTGAAACTGTGACTACAGTACGTGGTTGGGCCTCAGCCGATCAACACAACTTTAAGTAAGGAAGGAAGGACAACCTATTACTACCCCCCTCTAACTGCCTCGCTTACAACATTCACACACAAACACATTCTGGTTTGAAGTTTATGAAATGTCAGATGGTTTATCTTCCTATGGAATATCACACCAGTATTTGAGAAAATGCCTGTATACAGGACCACGTACTGCATTCTGCAAATAACAAATTTGGATAGCGCAACCATGAACAGCAAATCATATTGCCAAGACACCACTGCAAAAGAGACTTCTGAACCTAAAGTCTTCATTTGACACACAGTCATTATTCACTTTGTACGTTGATCTCATAAGGAATTTTGTATTGGCACCCTCCCACAAGAAGTCAGAATGCTTCATTTCAGAAATGTGTAATTCTTTTCAGACTTCTATTATATTTTATCCACTTTGTTATGTCTTAGAACTCTTCACTTAACTGCATTAGCACACAGTTTGTGATTGACAGCTACATTTTTCTGCAGATAAAATATTATCCCTCCAAAGAAGAAAATGCCCAGTTGAGACAACTAATAAATTATCAGTGAGAAAATACAGATTTGAAATGCAGCTCTTCAGTTTGTTTTTTCAGGTCCCAGGACTTTCCACTGGAAAGATACCTGGCCTTAGCACATGATGCAGAGAGGAACACTACAGAAGAAATCATGCCGTGGCATCCCCCCCATGGTCCCAGACTGGGACGGTCAAGATTCCTGATGTGGAAAACCACCTATCTTCATATGGCCAAGAGCTACAAAGCACCCACATGGCCTTAGGGAGGGGACAGCAGAGATAGCTCCAGAAATGGTGAAAATGCCTCACATAATGGAAAAATGCCATTCCCAGCTATCCAGTCTCCCTCTCTGCTCCTGGAGGGACCCAGAGGTAATTTCAGAGTCATTTTCTGGCTTGTGTGTTCCCCAGACTAGAGAGCTGAATCACTCAGCAGCCCCTCCACTACCACTGGCCCCTCTGGGGGAGCTGCATTTGAACTATTCACACGTACAGGAGACTCAACAGCCAGAGGGGCTGCTCCTGCTCTGAGCTCTTGGGCTTCCCTGGTCCTTAAGACGACATTGTCTTAAGAGCTGAAGGAGATGAGTCCAGATGACATCAACCCTGTGCGGTGGGTGCCTCTCAGAAAAGCACGTCTGTACATCCAAAATATATATATTTATTGTTTTCCCATGTATATTCCCCTATTCCTGACACTTTCAAGCAGTGAATGAAGTCTGGATGATCAGGATCTGAGAACACACCGCATTAACAGCCCCACCACTGGCTTCATCCCCGAATGGGACAGTGCAAGCAATAGCCCCAAAAGCCAAGAGCTTCTCTTTTACACGGACAGGAGCAGCTACTGCTCTGGGTAACCCTGTTCTTCACCTGCATTGAACCTTCACACATGAACGCTCAGCTGAACAGATGTAAAAATATTTCAGAAAGGCTTTCAAGAGAAAGCTCTTATTAAAAATCCCAAACTGCACAATGTGCGGAACAATAACACTGTCTGCCTGAAAATGTCATATCCTTGTCTGAACAGCCCAATACCTTATGTGCTCTGAATAAAGATAGAGATGTAATTGCTTTTCTTGTTACGACTCACTTGTGCATCATAGATTTTTTAATATCCTGCAGAACACATGTATTGTGGGAAGGAAGCAGGTGACAGCAGTAAACATATGTAATGTTATTTTTCTTTATGATAGATATGAGCAGGGAAGTCTAAATGATGGCTTAGGTTTTTAATAATCAACTATGGAATCTTAGGGGGAAAAGTGTGCATTTTGCCAAGAGCAAAATCATTAGAACTTTAACTCCATCCATTGTGGGAAATTTCATTCAGCTAATTGTAGCCATTAAGTGACAGGTTATGCAATGAAATTACTTCAGCTACGTCTACGTTCGAAAACAGGATGCTATCAGCAAAGTAGCTTTTTCTGAGAATGAACGGGGTTTAAAAATGTTCAGTGTTGTTACAAGTCTAATGGACTGCCATGTAAGAGGAGCTGAGCTGATGCTAAGCAGCTTTTGAAAAACCGTACCAGGAGATGCCAAAGAGTTCTGAAAGAACTCTGAAAGAAAAGATCTTTAAGTTTTCATATAGAGTGCCTGTAAGTACTGTAAGCTAAATAATTCCTAAAATTTTGGTGAAGATTTAAAGCCAGACCACCCTACCTTGGCACTTTGTGGACTGACATAGTAACTGCATGAATAAATAAAATTTTACATTCTTGTAGAACAAAGGGTGTTACTGCAGAGACTTATGAAGCTGATTTCTAACAGCCCGATTAAGCTTCCCACTCTCTCCTGCACACTAAACCCAGTAAGCCCCTACTGCAGGCATCTCCCCTCTTTCACGGCTTTGGTCCCAGCCCCATACGCTCAGGTCTGTAGGAGGGAAGGGTTTACAGCTGAAGCCCTCCAGCAGGAAATCAGAAGCCTGTTGGTTGAAACCATAGGCACGCACAGGATGGAAATGCCTGGCATTTCCCCAGGTCTGTTCCGATAACGCTGCCCAACAGCTCCAGTTGGGCCACGAGGCATCCTGGACAAATGTGGATATTCTCTGATTCACCTGGAAAATTCCCCAAACAGAAGTGTCCCTGTCAGCAAAACGCAGATCCGTGGTAGACTAGCTGGGCAAAGGTGTATCCCTGTATCCCTCATTCATGCAGTTCAATAGTCACAGCGCCAAAAAGCCCAGTGAAAGGAGAAGGTGAGGGAGGTCAAACCTGCAGCAGGCACCAGAGCGCTCTCGGAGCTGGAGGAATCTGCCAGCCTGACCCAAGGATCCGCATTCCCAGCACGCGCACGCAGCACTGTCTTCAGGAAAAGAGAAATCCCTCCTGTTTCCCCAAGCAATGAAATAATCCGAGTCTTTTGACGAAAAGCATACAGAGCATATTAAGGTGTTATTAATTTAATTAAAACAGCTAATCAGTGTTTTGCATTTGTAAATTATGACCTCAAAGTTTCTCATTATTAAACTGGAAAATCAGAAGCAAGAGGCACACCTGTATTGCCAGGATTTAACAAGTTTGCCTCAAAGCTGTGCCAGGTCAGGGAGCGGGATCAACCCATTCATTTATATGATGATGCTTCTGGCTGTTGTTGGAATTTCCCTCAGCTGCAAATAAAATCTAATGAAAAAGAAAGCTAAAGCAAATTCTTCTGAAATCCCCAAAGCTCTAGGCTGTTACAAATGAAAAACAGTGCTGATGAATTGAGAGAGTATGTTTCAATTCTAACCACATCCAAAGTACATTATACAAACTGGTCTTCAAACACTGTCCTGGGACAGTCTGAATTCTGCCACGTACATGGAAAGCAAGGAGCATCCTTCTGGGACTGAGCTCTGAGCGAGCACAGGACCTCCAAAGGGTTTTCTACAGAAGGCCTTAAGTGAGGGCAAACCAACTTATTTTGTTAATCCCGTGCTTATTTTCAAGTGCGTTAAGTCATTTATGTAGATCTTATTTGGTGGTCCTAAATTCTTGGAGCTTAATTCTTATTCAAAGTACTCAGTTGCAGCGATCTAAGGCAACTACAGCCCCAGTGGGAGACACGTACAGGTGCCTTCCCTTGCTTGCACACGTTGCCTTCACACCTCTGCTCAGTCCCCCAGCTTTCCAAGTCAAACCAGAGGGATCCAAGGCTAGGTACTGCAGGCACATAGTCAATGGTTTTTTTCAGCTGTATAGTAATACAGAGAAATCCTGACAAGTCTCTAATAAATGCTTTCTTTTTTCCTTTAGCCAGATCTTGTGGACTCCCCAGTTTCCTAAATATGTTCTCAGCCCTCCACTTCAAATGAATGCACAAAGTCTGCCTCCTCAGGATTGCTAAAAAGGTCAGCCCATTACAACCTGTCTTCAGGTTTAGACTTTTCTTCTGCAAAATCAACTTCGTAAAAATTGGCCTGCTTGTGACAAGACCAGCGTGCAGTCCTGCACCCACATTTGCTCGGTGCGGTCTGAGCCACTTTATTCTATGTGGGAAAGGCCAGAGAGCTTGGGACTGCAGCTCCTCCCTGTCCCTAGAAGGGAGTAATTCCGGGCAGTTTTCAGGCAGTGCCAAGTGCAGAACAACGTATCCCCAGGATACTTCCCCAGCTCTACTCATTTTCAGCTCGTGGACTTCGGCAGTCGCTGGTCTTCCTGTGCTTTATAGTCTGTAAAGCAGTTTTCTTTCACAAATGTTTCTTAATCTCACATAATTTTTTTTAACATATACAATATTCCAATGCTACACAATGAAAATGGAAACGGTAAGAATTAGATAAGCAGATCCAACAGAGAATAATAAAGAAGTTAAGATTTGATCTCATTAGGATTCTTGGAAAATGACAATTTTAAAATATTTTTCTTTTCAAAATGAAGATTCTTTCAATGAAAGGCTTCACATACAGAGGACAGTATTTCTTAGTCAGAGCAAAGGCACACAACTGGGTGAGACAGGTACATTACTTCTGAAAAAAACCTGCCTTTGCAGATAAACAGGACTTTAACATCTCACATTGTGTCGCTCCACTGACGTAACTTCACCTAAAAATCTGGTCTTCAGTCTCCCACATTCTACCTTACCAAACATAAAATTTAAAACCACAAAAAGGGGAAGGGGGGAAACAATCTTTAAAGCACACTACCCTGGCTTAAAAAATCAAAAACCATTCCAATGTTATCAGATTGGGACAACGCAAGTGCAGCTTACTAGCTTTCTCAAAAACAAAGACAAAATGTTTTAAATCAATAAGTTTTAGTTTCAAGGCTTCAAAACACCTTAAGAAAATAAAATTTAACAACTGGGTTTTGAGTGCTAAGAACTTCCTTGGCAATGCTAGCGGGAACTAGAATCATCCTGATTTAATTCCCTTGGATTTCAGAAAACTAATAATGGTTCTAAATAATTAGAAACTGTTATTACATTAAAATTCATGATACATACTGATTAGATCATATTAAAATGAAAAGAATAATTTGAATTATTTACACACAAAAAACTCAAAGTGAGACAAATCTATGGACCATAAAGACAAAGAAAAGAATTCCTCTAATAGTAACAGCTCATTGCACAAGTAACTTTCATAAATATTAGTTATGTCTGAATTGCACCAAATAAAGAATTTACACAAAAAAATACCCATATGTACTTACTGCAATAAAGTCATTTAATGCCTTGGCTATCTCGGTTCAAAACTCATTTTTAAACTACTAGATGCAACCCAACGATTTTTCATTAACTGCAAAATATTCAGTATATTACAAATTATCCAAGACTATGATGTGAAATGCTTTTGTGACAGCAGTTTTATTTAATATTCATTGTCAGCTTCTCTGAGGATAGACCGAGAACTAATAAATTCAGAATGTATTAGTATTATAATACACTACACAATTTATATTTAGTGTTTTATACTAGCCATAACACTTAGTACAAGGCAGGTATGCTGAATACAAAAGATTAGATATACAAAATATATTAAGATATTAAACTAGATACTAAAATATTCCTGCCGTACCCCCAGTTTAACTCTGTCTGTTGAACAGGTAGGCTGGGGGCAACGTTTCTGCTTTTTTTGGTGACTCTTTCCCTGCTCTGCCCTAACAGAGGCAAAGCCCTGGCTCCAGCTTGCTGTGCCAGGGTAACGCTGGAGCGAGGGCCATTACAACCTTCAGACTATTTGGTTCACAGCCCAAGTAACCCACAAATCTGGAATGAAATTGCCAACTTTCCTCTGTAGTACCTGCGAGTACTCTTCCCTGTGTTTTTATATCAAGCTGAACCTATAATTGCTTAAATTGTGCTCTGCATGATGGATGTTGTTCACAGTCAATAATTTACACAGCTGAAGAAACCATTTGATGAAATGTGACTAAAGAACATAAACGCTTTTTAAGAAACAGTTTCTACATTTCTCCCTGAATATGTGTGAGCTACTGGCTAGAAGAGAGATCGGACACAGCCCAATGCATCTATAGGCTGGTCTCCAGAGATGGCGGAAGCAGTCCCATCACCTGCGTGCCGTCTGCCAGTCCTCTCTACAGCCGTGACATCCACGCCTGCTGGCAGATTTCAGGCACGCAGCTTGAGTGTTGACCAACATTCCTGACTCTAAATGCTGCTGCAGAGAAGAGCAATTCTATTAATGCCTGCACAGAAGAAAGACGGCACCTCCAAATTCAGACCTCCAAAGAATGCTCATGGCAGTCACACAAGTGCCACCACACTCACTGGAAAGCTTGGGTCACCTCTTCAGGCTCTGTCTCAGATGCTCCAAGTATTCATCTGATAGAGAGAAGGAGGTCACGCTTAAAGCCTTCCTCGCTGAACCCAGCTATCCTCCAGGCCTCAGCCAGCTAGCTCTGTCCTTACCTCTGCAGTCCTCACTGGGTTGCCTGCTCTTCAGCATTAACAACTGCTTCCTCAGCTTTACTCCAACCACTCTGGTTCTGGCCAGTTCCTTACAGAGAATCATACAAGCACATTGCATCCAAGTCCTTCTTTCCCTATCATTTTTCCCACCAAGGAGCAAAGCAGCGCACCAACTCCCCCCTGTCCTGCAAGCCAATCGTTCCGGCCAAAGCCTGTGAGGGGAGCAGGCATACAGGGAAGGACTGCAGAGGTCACTGTCACACCCATAATTCAACGAGAAAGGTCAAAAAAGACTGGGGAATACAATGGGATAACTATGTATGCCCAAAAGAGATGGTGGACTCGGTGTCCTCGGGGAGCAGGGTGGAGCAGGCCATCTTTAAGGGAGGATGGACATGAAGATATTCTCCACTCTGTTTCCTGGTACAGAAAGGAGAGATGGGAAAAAGATGACACAGACATTTGGGGAATCCATTCTTCTTCAGATTTTGCATTTACTGCCTGAGAAATGGCATCAACATTTAGCCCCATTTCCTTCATTTGACTCAGTTCAACCCTGGACACTCAGCCCAGTCGTGGCCCCCAGCAGCTGAAACCCGAGCACCCCAAACCCCTGCAGGAGGAGACAAGCCGCTGTGCGTACTGCGCCCAAGTCCTCACAGAAGAGATGCGGGGCATTAGAGCCACCCATAATTCCGAAGATGTTAGGAATGCTGACATCAAGTCTGTTGTGCTGTTGTTGATCCTCCATTATGTCAGAGCTGAGGTTCAACCACCGCAGTATAATTGAATTTAAAAGGTCAGTTAGCTCAGACACAAGTCTAACGGAAACCAGGCTCCAGTAGCCCTAGTGCTTAAGAACATACTTGTTAAACAATAGTGGTAAACTTCTTATGCCTCTTTAAAATGAATTAAATTACTATGTATCTAAAAAGTATGCAGTCAGTCTGAATTCATTTACACTTGTGAAATACTCAGATCTCTGAATCAAGTCAATGTACAAATAAACAATCAGTAGCAAGTAACAGAAAAGTTTCTATTACGCTTGTAGGAACATAATATAAGCTTCAGCTTATGCCTCTGGCATTTACGCTCCTGGAAAGTGTTCAAGGTAAAAAAAACAACAATAACAAAAACCAAACAAACACCACACACAAAAAAGTTGCTTTGCAATTGTGACAGCAGACTTAGATCTTGTAGAAGCGATGGCACGCATCTTACCCTGGTCAGGGGCCATCTCTCTCTTTCCTCAATTTTCCACATAACTGACATCAAGCTGACTTACTTCCCTGGGGTGCAGATGACAGGGAATGCTGAAAATAAGATGTGTAGCAAAGGACTGGGGAGAAAACAGTCAAGACGGGACTTCCATCAAATACGGTAGGAAAAGGTCCAATGAAGGGAGATAACATCATCCCCGAAATGAAGCAGTTAATTCCTTCACTCTCGTGTCCTTCACAGTTTTCAAGAAAAGAGGATGATACGATACGATACAATGATACTGGGTTGGAATTATGAGCATTTGTTCTGTCAAAGCGGTTGCACAAGTGAAGGGTCAGAGGTAGCTAGCGTGCTCTGGATGTACAAATGAAGAACGACAGCAGTACCAATTCTAGAGATTTGTGCAGCCCGAGGAAATGCTGCCACCAAAGCACCAAGTTATAAAACCAAGGCTGACCAACTCTCAAAGCACAAGCAGAGCCAACTTGGCATTTGGGCAGGCTATGGCTCAGCGAGATGACATTCTTTAATATTGACACATTAGCACTTTTAACAAGCCGTGGAGCAGAAGAAAGAAGAGGACATCTGCTTCTCAAAAAAAGCGTGGCTCCTGCAGAACAAAGGTGGCTCAAGGTCAACTTCAGAAGCACTTGCTGACCACTTGCGAAACTTGGCAAGGTCTCCCTACCACTTGTCCTCCTCTGCTGAATCGCTCACTAAACTACTACCTTTTTTCTTTCTCTCTTCTCCTTAGCGCAGTACCGTTCAGCAAGAGGGACAACGTTAGTCCCCAGCAATAAGGGGCTTAAATCAGAGTTTACTTGTAAGTATTGCATTTCAAGAAAAGTCAGGTCATCCTCCAGTGAAGACAGACTGCCGTTACATGAAAGCTTGGGTAGTTTTTCAACTTCAGGTTGAGTTTTCGTATGACAAACCTGAGGCTGATAGCCTCTTTCACTGCACAAAATATATAGAATTGGCCATAAGTCTTTAAAGCCCTGATGTATTCCAGTCCATTAGTTTTTACAGTTCAATTTATGTTGTATTACGAGGAGATGTGCTGAACTGCCCGAAAGTACAGATTTGCCAAACTATCCAAAAATAATCTGGGAAGCAAGAAAGTCAGGATACCAGCCAAATCATAAGCAGTATGGCCGTTTTGCTACCAGTTCAGCTGGTAATAAATTTTTTAAAGCACTGTTAAATGTATCTAGATGAATTTGACTTTAAATCACACTTTCTGCTGAACGTTTAAAAGAACTATCGATTTAAAATGAAATACACACACAGACAACCGATACAGGTTCACATACCACGTGAATAACGACAACACAGACATCTTCCTCTCTTTCAGCTGTGCACAACACACAATTAACCAAGCTATTACCTTGCCACACAGCAATCAAAAGTGATTACCTCCACCAGAAACACAGCTTCTAGGTGAATTCTGCACTATGGAAGAGTAGCTGGCAAAGACAGAAGTCTCAAGGAGGTAGAGATAGTGGGAGAAGGCGCAGCATCATTACCATCACATTACATCTTCCTACCGTAAAGGAGTGAAATACTGTTAAATTAAGCTTATCTTCTGCAAGTCGAACGCATGGTGGGACTTTATATTTGCTTACTCTAAAATTTAGATGACAATTGAAGTATTACCCAAATGCAGAGTCATCACATAAGCAGCAGAGAGCCTGTCTGATCACTTCCATATGAAACCATGGCAGGTAGCGAAGGTTTGAATTATTTCTGCTTCTCTTCTCTGCAGTATCTGACAGAGAATTCCAGGCTCCAGGGCCATCACTCTGCTGCTTTTCAGTTCATACATATTCATGGAGATCCTCTCCGAGAGTCACTTCCCTAACTGACATCTGACAGCTCTCTGACTTCCAAAGTGCACAGCTATCCATAATCCTTCTTGAAAATAGGGCAGATTAAAAATGATATCAAGAACGTTTAAGGAACGCTGGATTCCTTACGTGCACGGGTGAGAGCATTCTGTAGGTTTGTCCACAGCGAGGTTGGGATACACCGAAGTTAAAAACAAGCTGAGAGCAAGTCTGTGCTAATCAACCACCGCAAATCAAAAGTGAAGAGACCCCGCATATAGAGACACGTTGGGAAACGTGCTCTGGAAAATACTGAACACTAAAAACTATACCAGATTGTTATTTGAAGACGACTGTATATTAAATACCTTCTCTTGGCCAGTATCATTTATGCCATTTTATAAGCAGTTTTAGCAATCCTGCTGCAGCGAGATGTTCAAATTCATTCAAATTTAGCCTCTTCAGGTCAAGAAAATGGACTTTTAACAAGTGGCAAATTAAAATGTCAAGAGCAATCATATAGAGACTTGTTTACAAGACTGTTATTATTTTGTTTTACAGGTCCAAGAAGGTTTGTCTTTCTCAGATATTTCTGTGCTAACATTTTCACCATAAAGGAAAGGTACCAGAGGACATCAACAGGTTTTTGACACTTTGACTTAAATTGCAAAATTCTTAGGTGACAGCAGAGTCCCTCACAATTCTCAAATCTTTCATACTCAATTATTATAAAGCAAAATGTTGTAAGCAAAGTGATAGGCATCTGCATTTTTAAAGAGTGTATCTAATTGTCTCTCAGAGAGGGAAGATGGGGAGATGACCTTCAAATCATGCTGTTTATAGCTGTCATTTTTACTGGGCTCTTTAACTGTATTCAAAGACTTTGCTTAGCATATTCATTTTCCATGCAAAAATAGGAAGTACCATAAGTACAAATCCCAATTCACAGGCACAAGAGATGAACACAGATTTCAGAAAATCCTGAAGAAAATTAGGTCAATAACATGTCCTATGTAATGTTTTACGGTAATTCACAGACTGTCAAAAGACCATATGCTGGCCCCTACTTATATAGAGAACAATTTGCCCATCACCAGAATCCTTTGAAGTGGCATCCTTCTTCCCTTCAGATGTCATCGGTGGATGAGAGGAAGAAATTTCTCGATGGACTTAATCTGAAGTCTATTCCGATCAAAGGAAAGAATACCATCTGGGCTACTCCGAGCACTGTATCGAGATCTTCATGCCCTTTTTTCCTTAGGCAGTAATTTACAGGAATAGGATGAGAAACGATAAATATCATACCTTCGTGAGCACAAGTATGTTGATGGGTAATGATTATATAAGACGAGCTTTATGCTACAGAAAAAAAGAATTACTCTGTTCTGTAGCTCATATTACAATGACAATTAAGGGATGTGTAACATCACTTCAGTGTGATAGCTTCCAGTAGTTACATGGTTAACAGCTTTTACTGACAGATTTGATTTTCTATCTTTTCTACATGGAGACAAAAGCAATGGAATGCCTTGTTTTGATGGGGACTTTGGCTTGTGCTGCTCATGTTTATAAAGAAATTATTATACCCTTATTTTAGAGGAGTAAATCAAAGAAACGCACTTTGCAATTGGCTATGTTAGAGGTAATGTTTATGGCACTATCTCAAAAACATACAAGTGTGTCAGAAACTTTCATTAAAATCTCACCACACGGTAATCCATCCCTAGCAAGTAATCCATTTTTCTTTGAATTGACAGGTAAAAAGACCCTATGATTTCACTACTGCTACTTGCCTTGGTAAGAGTAAGGAGCTATGCTGAAGGCAGAAAAATTTCAGTGCAGTTTCTCTCCCTCCCTGCTGTTTGAGTAATGGCAGACATTCACAAGGAGAGGGCTATTTTGTACCATTCTGTTTGCTTTATTTCAAACCTATATAACCAAATCCTACAAGAGACGAGGCAGCCACTGAGATAACACGATGGGTCAGATTAAATACTGTCATATGACTGAAGCCCATATTCTTGCCTGTATTCTACAGTTTCTTCAGGAAGTAAAATATAGAAAAATGCTACTGTGGCTTTCGATGAATATATTCTAATTCTTATGATATGAATTTTTGCAGGTTTCTTGTAAACTGATGGTGTGTTTGTATTTTACAGTGCCCAGCCCAACCGATCCATGATGAAGATTGCTATGTACTACAGTAACACCTGTAATAGCGACCATGAGTACACTTAGATAAGAATTTTAAGCTCTCAGATGGTAGCTTCGTAGATCTCTAATTTTCACTCAGGGATTTTAAAACATTTAAAATATTAATTAAGCTTTACAACATGTTTAACTAATTCTGGAGATAGAAAAATTGAGACAGGGAGGTCTAACTAGTCCATAGCAAAGTAAAATTCAAGACTCAGGGCCCTTGCACTAATGACACAATCCCAAATACACTGTGTAACATTTAAAGGTATTACATTTACTTCTGTCAAAGACAATGCAGGGACTCACACAGAATAAGCCACAAAACACCTTCTATGTCAATTCTTTCTTAGTGCCTCTTCAATTAGCAGGTCAGCAACATAATAAACCACAACGGCTCTCTTAGTATCCATCAAGCCAGTGTGTAGAGCAGATTGGGAATTTTTTTTTCTTTTGAACAAAACCGTGATTATGTTCTAATTCCAGGTACTAACATTTCTTTCAGATTTATGTGCTGAGAAGTAGGTCTAGATCTGGCATATAATTTTGAACGAGAAATCACAGGGTTGTGTTATCGGGTTTGTAAATTGCCGCTGACTTCACTTCAACAGAAGTGATGCTACAGTCCGTAATGAGAAGGGGAAATTACAGGCAGCTGGCACAATTTACCCACGTACCTTTTCATGCCAGGCTCTGCGAGGAAAAGACACCCCTTCCTGTGGGAGCTGAACTGCTGGACCAGGCGGCCCCATCCTGCAGGGGGGCTGAGGGCCCCACCGACCTCTGACGGGCTGAGACACTCAGCACCTTGCAACATCGAGCCCAAAGGCATTATCGAGGCAAGATTTCAGGAAAAACAGGTCCAACTCTCAGATTTATAGAGGAATTGCATTGTCTTATTTAAACAGTGAAGAACCTTGGGGAGAGTCAATTTCTGCTGTTATGATGCCTGCTGAGAAGGTCTGAATGACATCAATTAAGAAGAAACTTGGCAGGACATAATCTGTTAATTTTATGCCATTTACATCCATTCTCTTAGCAATGCCAACTGTCAGCATTTGAACTGTTTAAGTTCTCTTTTTCTCCTTCTGTCTCTGCTGCACAGAATTGCAAAAGCTTAAGTTGTAAAAGGAAGACTCAGCAGCCATCGTCACTCCAGGCTTCAGTGGGTCTTCTCCTTTGCCAAAAAATGTCATTGGCATCACTGCTATTAACTCTGGGGAGCACACTATTATTCCCCGTACATCTGCTACTGCCAGGATTACTGCATGCCTGTATGCTGGCTTTTTTCCTTTCTCTGTACCTCAGGAACCTCCACACCTCATGGGTGTATCTGCCTCTACGTCCTCGGAGATCTTCTGTTGCAGCACACAGTCAGTAGAACTGCTAAAAAAACATGCTAAGAACCACAACACCACAGCCCAGAAAAAAAGGGGGGATAGACATAATTTCAATGAATCAAGCTCCTTAAGGAGCTCAGTACAACATCATTTGGCTTCATTTGCATTTCCTATCTATTTCTGGCTGCGATGAGAAAAGCTGCTTCAGGTACACTTCAGAAGGAACTAAATAACAATCACAAATACAAT
Source organism: Dromas ardeola (assembly GCA_013398915.1). Classification (NCBI taxonomy): domain Eukaryota; kingdom Metazoa; phylum Chordata; class Aves; order Charadriiformes; family Dromadidae; genus Dromas; species Dromas ardeola. The sequence goes on along the minus strand of VYZM01018898.1, from coordinate 550,764 downwards.
AAAAACCTGGGAAAATGTTTGTATGACAGTGCTGGTCTGCCTAATGTTGGAGCAAAATACTATATCATATCTGCAAATTATTACTGGTATTCACCAGCCTGAAAAAGTGTTTCAAGGGACTGTTCCGCAACCTCCCCTGGTGCTCACCCTGACAACCGCCGCTGCCGCCCTCAGCACGCACTCCGGCTGATAAACTCTGACCCAACAGCCCACAGTTTCCACTGCTATAAATCCTGATTTAAGATTAAAACCACCCTTTCGCTAATCTGATAGCTCCTTTTTTCTGCCTGTAACAGCTAAAAGGTCAACTAAGATGCAAATATACATGGCTTTAAAAAAATCCACAAAAATAAGTTTGTATTTCCTCCTTTACCATTGTTATTCCTCAAGATTGTTCATTGTTTACTTCTTCTTGGGTATTTCTCATTCTTCAACTTCTTTCTTTCCTTTTTCCCACCTTTTCCTTCCCATCTCTCCATAATTTCTCTGTTTTCCCCTTTCGTCATTCCACAAGGTTCTCTTTCCTTTTTTTGCCCTATTCTCCATTCCTAATTTTTCTTCACGTGCTCCTTAACTGACTGTCTCTCAGCCTTCCTGCAGCCGCGTATACCCACTTGGCCCTCCTTCCCCTTCATGGCCGCTAATCAAAGGCAACAGAAATTCTTAAAACACACCAGACATTCTCAAACCATTCACGCAAACATTACATTTCCTATTTTGGCTCCAAACCTCTCATTGTTTTCCTCTTTCTCAACTGAAAAGACAGTTGCTGTTATTTTCACTACCTTCTTTATCCATTCACATTTCTCCATTCAGATAAATTTCTACTAGATCAAAGCCCTTAAACCATTGAGATACTGGGATAGGTAAGGAGAATTTTGAAGGGAAAGATTTACTACTGTGCCAGTCACTGTCTTGAACTTATTAAGGCTTCACCCAATCTCTCACATGCAGACACAAAGTAAAATTTAGGAACGGGGTTTTTGCTTTGGAATTTGCAGTCTGTTAGAGCTCTCTTTTCAGCGAGGTGGCTCTGAGAGTCTAAACCCACGTCCCGGTGAACAAAAGACCACCGAGTCCTTCCAATGCCACTGAAGACACCAGGGATTTGTCCATTTACTGTTGAGTGTTCACTTAAGCCACCTACTTCCCCAAAATATTGTCTAGAAATAGTCCAGTTGCTTAAACATAGGCATCACTTAAATTCTTATATTTCTGATGTGGGAAACAAAATGGTTGCGATTTACTACACAAGGTAGGTAGAATAAAATAGCCTCCTCTTGGGCTTAGAGTATCAGGAAGACTGTGGTGGACATCCCTGCAAGCAGTTTTCATAAAGGTTGTTACAGTGAAAGAAGAGATACTGCGGTTAATATTAGAGAAGCTTTTACGTTGACCTTGTATCAAAAAACACTGTCCTGTATGATAGAGGGTTTAATAGCTTGCACTGAAAAAAAGGGTAAAAATATCCCAGGCTCAGTTTTAAAATATTCTGTATAGACAGTATTTTCGCTTACACGCAGGAAATTAAAAGCAGGAATATCCGGACAACGTAGCATTTGGCTTTACTGCGGATTGCAATGGTTTCCGTCGACATAATTACTGCTGAAACCTCCTCCTTAGCAGCAAGCGCATCGAATATGATGCAAGAGCCAAGGCAGAAGAGAGAACAAGGAAACCAGATACCTTGGGTCCGTTGGGTGGCCAAGTAAGAACCTGTCGCTGAGTGCAGATCAGAAGAGCCGGTCATCCTTCTGCTCTCCGGCACGTTCCCTTTGGAGGAGGGGGCCAGAGCAGCAGCGCCGAGGGTCCAACGGCTCCCACAGCCCTGCCCACACGCACCCCCAGATCCAGGGGCTCAGTTCGGTGCCTGAACTCCCCTCCTTCATGCCAGAACCAGAAGAGATAAAAAGGTGCATTTTACTGCTCAGAAAATTGAGCAACATTCAAGTCTTGTTTCACTGTTCCTATAATGACAAATTACACGTTAACTTCTAGAAGGCTAAATTTTATACAGTTCTGTTTCACACAGACAACGTGTTTGAAAAGCTGTCAAAATGCATCAATATCTTACCATTATCCACCCCGCAGGAAGTATCAAGGTACTCAGAGAAGCTAGCATTGCAATATAACTTTCAGGTGAGTTAGGGGGAAAACCGGCTATTGGGACACCATATTTACAGCATAAACCCTTAATAATTCAACAGGAAGCTTCGGCACAAAGAGAATTTAACCCGCAGTTTGTAGGACAGAGACCCATCACTTAAAAGTTCATGTAGCTCAATTTTACTAACTAATCGTCTTTTGTCATCACTTCTGGCAAATACAGATTCATTTTCCCAAACACGAGAACTTAAATCTAGACGACACATCCTGACTGATATGTAAGGGAGCATCTCAAACAAGGAATTACTTCAGAGTCAATAAAACCATAGTGTTAATCCAATTTCACAGACGCAGCCGACCAATTTATTACTCCAGGGCAAAGCATTTTTTCCAACCTAATGATGAACTAAATAAGCAGCCATCTCAATTGCCCATGATCAAAAATGCTTAGCCCTAGTAGCTAATTAGTAATATTTACTTGCAATGTCACAAGAGTATTGCATGAGGATGTTAAAACTTATTAGATTTTTTTTTTAAGGTAAAAGTCACCAAGTATCAGAACAGTCTCCATATTTTCATGACTTTGACTACAGAAAGATGTGCATGTGAAGTAGCAAATGGACTGTAAACAGTTCTTAAAGCCTGTTAGACAAACGTTCAGGCTGCTCCTGGACACACAGCTGCAGGCAGGGCCTACAGGGCTGCGGACTGGCAGAAGTCCCATGAACTTCAACACTATCCTGTGTTAACTCACACACTTTGCAGCAGTATCATCACCACCACCAGCACAGTGCTACTTCCCAAACACAAAATGCAGTATTTTTTTGAAAGAATGTATAAGGTAAAAATCAGTATTCTTTGCCGTAATTAAGCCTTCCAGTTTTTTGACGGGAAGTTTTCCATCAGTGCCCTCAGAACCGTATTTGCACTCTTCCACCCCCAGTCTGTGCTCGCTCAGCCCCTGTAACCCCACAGTTCCCCCAGAAGGTAAATAAATGACATCGCTCAAGACAGTTTTTGTTTGGAAATTCCAAAATGTTGCCACAGAAGTTTCCTGTTACTGCAGGTAGGTAACAGTGGAACAATAAGTGAAATGAACCATCAGGGAACTCCTCTTCTATAAAGCAAACAGATTGTAGGTTTTGTTAACCAAAAATTTCCTAAATAGGATAACTGAAGACACACCTACTCTAATGTGCATCAAAGAATTCCCTCTCTGTGTTTTCTTTTTTCTTTAATTAAATCAATGTTTTACACAGCTAATTTTCTTTTCAATTTATCCCTATGATCTAGAACCAAAGATCTCAATTACAGTCTGAAAAAAAAAAAGGAAAGAAAGATACTGCTGCTGTGTTTATTGCTGGCATATAGAAGAATAAGACTCAAAACCTAGCGAAAAATCTTCTGTTTTGCATTACAGACCAGACTTCCTGCAAGGAGAAAGTGATCCAGTGTCTCTGTTCAGATTAACTGTTTAATATTCTGCTGGGAATATATCACACAGATATCCAGACAGGAAGAACTGCATTTCTGCGAGCTTAAATACAAAACAGTCATTTCTCTGCTTCACTACCCAGTGCCCATTGTGATACAAGGTCTCTACCAGTGGTTTTAGTCATTCAGTGTCTTCTTACGCCGCTTTTATAGAGCTTTCTACTGACATGAAGAATACGTTATGCAAACTGCTTTTTTGGGGCGGGAGGGAGGTGGCATACCAGTAACTTTATGAAGAAGGCTGCAACGTTTCCATGAAACGGCAGAATATCTCAGAGCCCCAGCAATGCTTCATTTGGATCCTTTTACAAAAGCCATCAGTCAACAGCCAGTAGAGTTTGTTAAACGTATGACTCCGTAAGATTTCATTACTACCAAAAATACCAGCCTCCTCAGCTGATGAATTATCTCTGACAATTCATAGATACGTTCAGAGGAAATCTGCTGCTACCATTTTTTATGCCAAATTTATTTTGTCTCTTACCAAATAGAACCCGAACGCCCCATCCGATATTTCTTACCAGTGGAGTCTTTCATTATGCACAGCACTCCCCTGGGACGCGATGCTTCTTGTAACCCTGAAAGAAACAAATGTTGAATAGATTATATTACGGGGCTGAGTTTTGATACTACTTCAGATGAGCTGCTAATCCTGAAAGAATACATTTCCTAGATTAATTCCTCATAAAGTTTCTGGGCTGCTCTGTACTACAACAATATTCCTAGTCGTAGCACAGGTGGAGGTGACACTTTATCAACACTGGCTGGCTGTGTGATCATAGACCTCACCGATACTCTCCGTGTGCTGTTCAAATGCAAACGCTGCCTACTTTTATTTTAATGCACCTTTTAGCAAACATTTAAAATGTAGAAATTCAGCGTTTATCTAGACATACATCATGCTGTCCTTTTCTATTTAACTGAGAAAAGGGTACTAAGGCTTCCATTACAAGGATTTAAGCCAGAAAAACATCCTTCTTCCTTAAAAGTTGCTTGGCTTTTATAGTTGGTGCCTGACCTTGTAAACATAGGTTTTGTACTTGCCGGTAAGAGCCCAAAGTTTTGTCCCCGTGATTAACTGCGCAGCTGATTCACAACACTGAGCCAGCTCATTAAACCGGCCCAAAGTTAAACATTTGAAATGGCCTAATTAAACACCTATAAATTACACCTGCAGTTAATTGTGGGTGTAAATCTGACTCCCCAAACTTGGAAGCCAGATCTCCCGCGCTGCCTTGCAAACCAGAGCCACTCTGCCTCTGCGCGGAGGGCGAGGGCCCTCCCAGCAGGGATGGAGCCAGCTCCGGCCCAACAAATCCCAGCGTAACACGAGCGAAACCTGACTCCAGAAGGAAACAGAAAGATTTCGCTCTGAATACTTAATTCACTTACTTCGTTTAGAGTGCATTTTAAGTGCCTATATTTTTAGCATCAATGTGTTTTCATTAATTATCTGTTAAAAGCTTTAGGGTTTTATTTCTTTTATTTGTTATTTGTTTTCACCTTTTACTTTTCAGAGACACTGGTGCATGGTTTCAGAAAACAGAGCTGGCTTCTCCCAATAATTATCTCCACCATTCTTTCCCCTTTATTTTTTCTCCCATCAAAATTGAAAAAAACCAAGTGCCAAGAAGAGAGCAAATTAAGAAATAAATACCATTAAATAGATAACCACAAGAAAAACATAACTAACTAACAACTCCACTGTTATTATTAATAGGATGGAGTAGTGTTCTCAAAAGATGAGAGAATCTCAGGTCTGTAAACTAACAGTAGCACTTGCTAGGTATTTAGCAATGCCGAAACACCCGAACCTCCCAGTGCTAAGGAAAAACACAGCAACAGCGGTGTTTACTTTAAATTCTGAAATAAAGCTTTTAAGAGATCATATTTCCTGATACGTATCTTCTGGTGGAAGGTGAAAGAACCCAACCAAAATAAAAAGAGCTAAAAGGTACACACAGTTGATAGCAAGAAGAAACTAGAGCTGGAGAGACAAACTCTTCTTCACAGCGCTCTGATGTTCTTGCGGTAAAAAGATGAGTCCTATTAAAACAGAGCATCAGCATCAAAGAGAAGGAGCAGAGGTTATGAGAGGAACACAAAAGGCAGCGATGTATCTCAAAAGGATTCCTGCCAAGGAGACGCCAGCTGTCTCCACTGCACTTACTGTCCCACAGTTTAATAAAATACATGGAAATTATTATTTTGCAAAGAATGATGTTGTAATTAGGTGACTCTATCACACGATGTTTTTTCTTACAACACTGCAAACTAGAAACGTCCCATTCCCACAGCTAAGGAGACAGGGAGAGAGAGAGAATTACAGACGCGTGGAAAGATGGAGTACTGCTATTTTCATTCAGAGCTCATAAAACCTTATTTCTTCCCTCTTCAGTAACTGTTTTCACTCTTAGATAAACAAGGTAAACTGTGCGGAGTATCTGCCTCATCCTGTATTCCTTATACAGCCAAGATTCCCATCAGCTTCTGTAAATCCTTAACCCTTGTGGGGCAAATACCCAACCAGTGTCAAAGGCAGAACTGTAGCGATCTGACAGTCGTACCGGGACCGTCAAATAGATATTAACCATGGAGCGGAAAGAAAAACAAAACCAAACAAACAAATCACAACAACTTAGGGTCAGGGTCAAAACGGGCAATAAAACCGCTAAGTTAAAAAAAAAAGAAAAACAAAATTAAAATAGTTTCACACACACCCACCCCCAGTTGCTTCTTTAACATGTTATCTTCCATACAGTGCACATACAATCACGAACAACTCCCTTTCTAATCAACATGTTGTATTTCCTCTGTCTGACTAACGCGTATCTGATCTGCACACACCGCAGAGGTCTGCAGCGGAGCGAACCACCGGATCGCCCCCGCGCCTGCAAATCGGACTGCGCCGGCTGCAGCATCCGACAGCCGCGTTCGGCAACGCTCTCCCCCCCTCAGCCCTCCCTCCGAGCAGGACACCACGCAGAGGCGGGCAGCACCCTCTGCCACTTGCTACTTCTACAAAGCCATGTAATTTTGAGAAGCGAGAATATTCTCTAAAGTAAGAGTTGAATAGTAAGAATAAGACACTGCCTTCAAACGTCAATCCTAGAATAATCGCAGTAGCTAAAACACTGCACAGATTCAAACAACAAAAAACCCCACCATGTTTTCCCCTGTCCACCTGCTGTGAAGTATGAGTAAATGAAGAAATGAGAAAATGACTGGTTTAGGCACGGAGAGCGTCACCGGGTTAAGCTGCTCAGTCGTTGCTCCGTGCTCAGCTGCGCCCTACGTGTCACACTGTCCTTGGGACAGGAGGATGAGCGGTAAATTCGCCTTCCAAGGGACAGACATTCCCTAACTCATTGTTATATTTTCCCTCCTCACAATCTAACAAAAGTCCTCTTTGCCCTGACTTGGCTCCCTGGCTATCCAAGCAAATTTACAATTGCAAGCCCACAGTGATTAATACCTTTCCTTTTGCTCTGATTTTAGCACCCTTAAGCGTGCCTTTTGCCAGTCGGCTGGCCGCTGCTACCCAGTAGAAGTTGTATATCCAGGTAAAAGGACCATAAAATATAGCACTGCTTATAAATCACAGTTGTACACATGGATCTCTAACAATTATTTTTTCTCTGCAACCTACTAAGGTTTTCAGGATTACATTGTTTATAGTACGGACCAAACTGTAAGAGAGGGCAAGTATTCACAAGCCCACTGTTTCACAGCTGCAAAAGCTAGCCAGAGAATCGAAAATAACTGGGAAACTAGTGACAGTGAATGAACATCCTCTGTATACTGTGAAAGTAAGCCATATTCTTTCCAAGGAATTTTCTTTTGCCTTATTCCCAAGCAGAGGTCCCAGCATCCCTGCCCAGGGGCTGGACACCAGTCCCCATTTTGGCACGGGATGTTCTCAGCCGTATCAGCAGCAGCATTATCTTGCCAAGGCTGGAGCTACGCTTCCTTCTTCACTGCGAGGAGCAAACCGGCTCCAAGGGCATATGTTCTGGCTGCACGGGATGCTACACCGGACTCTCCTGCACATGTTCACACCGTTCAACCCTCCGCTAATTGCCACAAATAACGAGCACTCAAGCGTGACCATCTAGTGCATTCAGCTGTTCATCAGGAAAAGCCTAAGAAAAGGGAGCGGATCCGAGAACAAAGAATGGGCTCCAGGCCACAGGCAGCGCTACGGGCTCCAGACGCTGCCAGGCAGGAGCTGGCCTCCCTTCTTCTGGAAATACTGCTTTCCCTCACACATGCTGCCTTTGAGATTTCAAAAGCAATAGAGAGCAGAGAATAGGGCCAGCCCTCGGGGCAAAGGGGAGGGGGAAGGGATCGGGCACACGTAGGAAGGGGAGCAAAGCCAGAGCAGTTGCTTTCTTCTGAGTATAAACTCGGCTTTTTATACCCCATCCACTGGGCAGAGTGAAGTGATGAATTGCACTTGAAACACACAGCCATTTTCCTTCCTGATGCGTAGCCTTTTACCCTTGAATTCCCCCCACACACACCTCCTCTTTTTTGGGAAGCGCAGCAGTTTGGAGGTCTCAGTGCAAGTACGTGTCTGTCTGTTCTCAGCCCACTGCATGACAGCTCCACACCAGACCGCAGCTCCAGCCGGCGCAGCCCGCCTCCAACAACACAGCCAACACACACCAGCCTCCCAGCGCAGCTTCTAAACCCAACCTCCAGTTCTTTTACTCCAGCACAACGATTTGGGAAATCCACCTACGCAGAAGGTGATGTCCTTTCTGCACTGGCTCCGCAAACCATGGCAGAGTTGGGCGGGTCGCGTACACGCAGACCAAGGACCGTGGAAGGTCACTATATATTGATGACTCCTATTCACACAGATGCTCACGTAAGGCAGCATCCTAAAGAAGAGCAATCCTGTTTCTGTGGAAGCCTAGGTCTCTTAGCCACATTAAAATATATTCCATAACAAGTGAAGGGTAAATCTCAGGGATCGGAGATGGGTAATATGAATGACTGCTCATTCGCTGCTTGGGGTGTCTGAACAGGCACTTAAGCATTGAGTTGCGATACGAATTATGCCTGGACGCTTCACCTCTCCTGTACGTGGACTGCTGTGGTAGCCAGAAGGTGTCATATTTATTGAGCACGTGCAGTCAGTCCAAAATGCCCTACATCTGCCAAAGTTAATTCATCTGCACATGCGCTGTACTTAAGTCCAGGCTTTGAGACATCTAGACTTGCTCCAGCCAGATACAATTTGGTGTCCAAAGGTCCCAGTCATATGGGATGGATCTCAAACATCTCCAGACCAGGACTCCAGGCAAAGAAAAAAGAGCAGGTCAAGAACATCAGGCAGAGGCAGCCCTGGCTTCTGCAGCTGGGGTCAAGTCCAGCAGAACCACCACAAAGGAAGCCTTCGCTGCAGCCAACTCAGGCCAGGAGGTGATTAGAGGCACGTGAGATCAGGGCTGGGATCTGGATACAGAACAGGAAGCACAATTCAGCTGTGAAAGCTCCGCCGGGGCTGTGTAACAAACCTGCCAACTGCAAGACTGAGTACCTGCACGTGAAGCCACGCTCCAGAGAGCAACCACAAGGCCTCACCGCTGCTAGATTGCCTGCCTGCGTTATATCGCTGCCTGCTTCAACTCTTTCTCCTCTCTGAAGCCACAAAAATCCTCCCTCTCTCTCCTTTTATTCTCCTGTGTTTCTCGCCGCAAATGTCTGTCGCAGGTTCCTTCCAGATGTTACCAATTTCTTTCTGGAAAGATCAGGAGGTCCATCTGCACACTTGCCTTCAGAAAAGAGAAATTTACTTTTCCATTTTCTTGTGTTAAACATATTTTTCCACTTTGTCTGGGGACTTCCAGGCAGGCATTAGTCATACAAGTACAAAGTAATCCCAAATGCGACTGAAATCAATGGTGTAGCAACAAGGTCTCCCTCAGTAGATTTCTATGCCAGCGGTATCACATATAAACCGTCCCAGCCTGGCCTATTAATAACATTTTAGCTCCATACCCTCTTCGGTTTTATTCTGACGTTTCCCGTTGTTTTCCCCACCGTTGAGCTGTCTCTCCCCGCCGGGCTGTGAGGGCTCACGGGGCTGCGGCAGCTCCTCCTCCCCGGCTGAGGAACCCCGGGGTGGCCTGTCCCGCTGCTCGGGCTCCTCCGCACCGACACGGAACCTGCACGTGGGGCTGAGGATCTCACACACGAGCCCCAGCGGCACCTGCAGCTCCAGATCAATGGGTAAGAGCACCTTTGTGTCTGAAAGGAATATGGATTTCTTCTCACAATGGATTATCTCGTCGCGTCTGTGTTAGGCTGCGAAGTAAAACAGAACAAGCTGGTTTCTTCTCGCTGCCACAGTCTCCAGATTGATCTGTCCTGGAGAGCTGCAGCAGAGGCAGTCACTCTTCATCTGGGGAATAAGGAGGAGAAGCAGCAATTATGTCCACGAGAAGTTAAAACAGTACAGACAAACCCAGTCTCACAAGCAAAAAGGCATAAGGCGGTGCCACGGCTTCTACAAATATTTCCCTCGCTTCAAGTTTTTAAGTGTTGGGTTTTTTTAGATCTGTCTTAAAAGATATCAAGGTATTTGGCTACACCCTTAGCGGGTATGAGAAAAGGAATAGGTAAAAGAGCAAAACAACTTCAGGGGGGACACGCAGGGGGAGTGCGGACCTGACCACAGATCTGACAAAGCCCAGAGAAGAGTCATCTTAGCCCTATCATTCTTCCAGCGTCTCAAAATAGCAAATGCACTGTTTAAATCCACTGAATTTAATTTCTTGTTTTCTCTTCCTCCCATGGGAAGAAGAAAGGTGTCAGCAAAGAAAAGCCGAGGCGCAGGATCCAGTTGCACACACAGCTACTCTACTTTTAAACTTCTTAATCGAGACTTTCTTCCGTAACACTCCTCCGGTCAGACGAAGAGACCGGTCCCAAAGGGCACAAGGCAGTTTAATTGCCTGACCCGGGGCCAGCTCACCTGCCACCGGGCAAGGGCTTGGCCAGCCAATGGCTTTGGCACCAAAAAAGCGTGATAGTACCGAACTTTAGCCACATTCTCTCACCTAGACATCGTGTTTGGCCACTGAAGGACAGAATAATATACATTCCTGATGCCACAAAACCCTCCAGCATATTTCTTCCCTTGCAATGGAGAATCGCAGTGAATAGCAATGAGGTTCTTAGAAAGAAGATATTCTCTTCCGGTAAAGTACACAAAATCAGAAAGGACCGTATTTCTTTTCTTCTCCGAAAAAGATTTATAAGAATAGATTTACAAGAACAAACCCAAGTTTGCTCCAGAATGGAATATTTCAACCCATGTTCAAGGTACTATTCACTATGACTTAATAATTTAAGTGCATTCAACACTCTGCTTGAAATCAAAATAAAGAAAAAGCATGTGAAATATGCTTAGAACTACTTGTATTTCCCTTATTAACAGCATATTTTCCATGCCTTATTTATCCTTTCTGCTGGCGTATCTGCCGCAGCCTTTGAATCAAAGTAAAGCTATGTTCCTTTTATTGCCAATTTTGACTGGATCCCTGATAATAAACCATTAAAATGACAAGCAAATATATAAAACAAATGGAATCATTGATGCTTATGTATCACAGTTCTTGAATATAATAAGCACATCTCTCCCCTTTCTCTCTTGTCTTACATCTGAAGAGGATTTTTTATTTTTTAACAGAAGTCATAATTCAAAATTATCCTACTTAGGCATCAAATCACGTCTACAGCTAACTCTTTTTGGAGTTTCATACTACATTTCATACAAAATTAAGTGAAGGCAAAACCAGTGCTCATTTGTGTAAGTGTTCATACTATTTGTCTGTTCATAGATTACTTCAAATTACTCTATGCTTAATGAAATTCAACACAGAAAATATTTCCTGGAAGACATTAAATGTCCAGCAAAATTGTCAATTATCAATATGATTTATTGGCCAGTTCTAGGGGATGCTTCTCCATGGCGCTGCATTCCCTCAGGTCAGTGGTAGGGTTCTCTTAGCCTTGTACCCTCCGCAGCTTCCACACCCAGGCTTGCTCCTTCCAAGTTTTGACCACATTATTGAGGTTGCTGCCTCAAATTTCTTGCATCAAGCCAAGAGAAATATTCAGTACATTTTATTGGAAGTTACTCAACTGTGGATAAAGGAGTGAGACAGCTCGAAAGGATCTCAGAGCCGAGCACACAGCGCTAGCCTCGCTGGAGCAACGCGTTGTCCCCACACCCACCTCAGCGTCTGCAAGCCTTCTCACCACCGCGACCCCCGAGAGACCGGAACTCACCACCACCAAAATGCACACCCCAGGATAATTCAGGATGCAGCAATTACTGCTCTTTGAGAGCAGTCCTTGGGAACCCTCCCCAGTGCGGCAGGTCACTTCGATCGCATGAAAAATGAGGGGTTTCCACAAAATTATGCCCATTAACGCTGACATCAAGCGATTGCATTGGTCTGTAGTCCATAGCAGTGCACTGCAGGCATCTTACCAAGTCGAGCCTTAGTTTGTTGTTCTTAGAAACACACCCTACACAAAACGACTTCCAGCTATGGAAGAAACAGATTTATTAAAAAAAATAGTAATAATAAAAAAAAAAAACCCTACACCTTAAACAAGAGTTTATGAATTAAACAAGAACCTAAATTGGTTTGTTTGAAAATTCCAAAGCGTCTACCCTCGTACTGCTGAAGAAATTTGGGCCAAATTCTCAGCACCATAAACAAGTCCATACCAAGTAAGTCTTCATCAGCTGGGAGGTTTCAGGTGTAGGACCTAAGCAAGGAGTAGCAAAGAGTATTGGACACACACGCGCGTTTTAAAATCTGCACACCTGGTTTGCTTCTGCCAAAGCAAAAATCACAGAAGTAAAAGGACATTCCTGATTTCTGAAATGTCCTTGCAGAGAGATCATATTTCTAGAACCTTCTACTAATAAGCTACAGGGGGTTAGACTAGCTTGTCTTTAAGGTCCCTTCCAACTCTAGCCATTCTGTGATTCTATGAAATGCTCATTTTGCTTTTCACACATAAACTTTCGCTTTTAACTATATAAATCCCCAAACTCGAGCAGATGTATAATTATACAAAGGCAGAATTATTAAGTCTTTTAACATTTCAAAGGACACCTACAAATGACTCTGTCTTCACCCCATCACATTCCACTGTGCACTGGGCAAGTCAAAAAGCTCTGCTGGGTAAGAGCCCCAGACCTGCAACTGTGGGCCTCTGGAAGAGTGTGACCCGTCTGAAAACAAGAAATGTCAACAATCTTCTGCTTAAAATAAAAATTATAAAAACAAGTTGGCACGTTTGAAGCAAAAATGTTACCACATATAAAAAGTGAATTAAAATGTCCTGTTCAGAGTTCTAGAAGACCCATACCTTTGTCACTCCAGTTAATTAAAACCTGTTTGGGCCTGTTCCTTCTGTCACTAAAGCCGATGGAAAGACACCCTCCAACCCGACTTCTGGCCTATACGTTACAGACAAATTAGGTTTAACATGTTCTTGCCCCTTGAAAATATGTATTAGCTTCCACTTAAAAAGCTGAGGTCAAGTTCCTTCCTTCCTGTTAAACATCCTTCATCTGTGGGAAAGTCTTGTCAGCATTACCAAAACTTATTTCAGACAATAATCACATTTTATAATCCAAAATAGCTCATCATCTTAAAAATACAGAGAGCTTAGAGAATCACACATCCACCCTCCAGCAGCCAACAAGCCAGGGACACCATGGAGGTATATTTAGGGTTAAATGAAGACGTCAGAAGATGATGGAGACAACAGCCTGATAACTGTATTTTAAGTTCTCAGGATTTTTTAACCAGCTATGTTTTTAACAACAAATTCTGAATTCCCTTAAATTGGGATGCCCTTTGCCTCATTTGCTCTTTTGCTTCTGAACTTTCAGAGCTCGCATCCTCCAGCTCTCCTCCACAGCCACAGAAACAAACAAGGTAAGTCTTAAATGTTAGACTAGCTCAGAGTGCACAGCACTGCAGCAGATGGCTACAAAGAGACAGTAAAGCTTACATGAAAAGGAATTCAGAAACAGAGGAAAAAGGTTCACTGCTGCTCCCATTCAGGGCGAAATCATGGTTTCCCCCCTCTCTCCAACACGCTGAGATCAATGTTCAGTTTGGCTGGGACGTGCAGACGCGCTCAAAGGTGGCCTCGCTTCCTCCTGCACGAAACCAATTTACCATGAACGTGCAGAGCATTCGGAGTTGTTCCCAAGCTTTGTCGTTTCATAATTCAAGATACAACTCAAAGGGAGTCACAAATTAATGTAGCCAAGATCTTTAAGTCAGTCTTATGGTTTCCAAAGAACTGCCTTCTAGTTTATGAAATGGGAGGGGGGGTGTTAAGCAGTGCCATTAATCTAGCTCATCGTGTCAGAATAATGCAGAATAAAGCTGTAATTAAATTACTGCAATCTACACGCGCATGATATCGCCATCAGCCTGAGAATTCTCTCCACAAAGACTATTCTGTTTTCTTGTCTATTTTATCACTTTCTTGGACTTCAGACCACTTCTCAGTGGTGGTTTTCCCCGTCAGTAAGAAAGCCTCTCTCCCTAAGCTGTAGGGGTGCCTTTGAAAGTCACACATTGGAATTTATTCCCGTTACAAACCTGCTGATCCAAACAAGCTTACAAACGGCAGGACCCGCGTCCTATATTCACAAACCGCCTCTCTATGTACTTCCAGCTTCTTCCCGTGCGCTCCGTCTGCCCGGCAGACACCACGTGCTCTCTGGTTTGGTCTGGCTGCCGCCTCCCAAAGCCAACGTGGATCGAGTTCTGCCTGACCTTCCCCCCCAAAGGAGCTTTAATGCAGGTCTTTTTCCTCTAGCTGAGGATTTTCACCAAACTTGGGGGAGCTCAGTACCCCTGCAGCCTCTACATCTCTGTCAGCTTCAGTGGAAAGCCGCCACTGGATTCCAAAGTTATTAGCAGGGGACTGAGGAAGATGCGGAGGCAGCCAGACAGGTCTACTCTATAAAAGCATGTCATTACTGAAAGTATGAAACAAATTAGTTAAAATTCAACCAACCAACCAAGCCACCCTCCCCAAAAAAAAAACAACATCAAAACCCTACAATCTTTTGGCTCTGAATCCGAACGCGCAGGGTGTTGAGTGTCTCCAATTCTATACCACGGGATTTTAACCGCACACGAGTGATTTAGGAGCCTGTTGTAGATGGCCCTGAGCACGGCAGAGGGCTGTACCGCGGGCTGTCCCTGCGCCAGAGCCAGCCCTGTCTTCCAGCTGAGGAACCTCAGGAGACCTTTGAATCGGGAGGGAAGGCATCGTCGGTAAGAAGAGGAGGAGGACGAGAGAAACTGAAAGTTACACACACATTGTGAGATAAAATGGATTTGTCCTACCAAAATTTAAGTCTGAAAGAGTATTTGAGCTTTTACTTTTCACTTATTTCAACATTCTACTTCATGAATGCTATAATATAAAAAGCAATTCAGCCTTAATTATAGTGGTTTAGCTGGGTTGCTATAATTTTCCTGTCCCTTAATTCTCCCCATGTTTATAACTATCTAAGAGCTCAGGCTCTGGTAAATTTTTTATTCTTCATAATTGCTAAGCCTGAGCGGAGCAGTAAGAGCTCCACGCTTAGCATTTCCTTCTGTAATCTAAAGGCATACTGTGCCAAATATAAGCCACTTGAAATAAGTCACTGTGGGTAGCGACGTATATGCTTTAACTCATGGCGCACAAAGTATCTGATGTCGTTTTTCAAGTCACCCACATACCTTTTCATCTCAAAGCCTACCCCATGGCCAGGCACAGCTGTAGCACTACTTCTACAGCAGAAACAGTCTTCTATTTTAATCCCCTTGTTATTCCTTTGTTAAGCAGTTATAACTTACCTTTTCTACATTTTGATTTTACTGGAGCAATTCGCACTCGGAACCCAAATAAAAAGAACTCCTGCATGTCACCACGTCCCTGGGACACAGCTCTCCGGAGCTGTGAAGGCAAAGGATGGCAGCACCAGGGAGTGTGAAGGAGCTGGATCCTTCACCCAGCAGCTGCCTGCTCGCAGAAAGAGGGTGGTCTTCTGCTGTGCTCTCCCCAGGAGAGAATACTTTTCCTCTATACAGGAAAACAAGCAACCCTTTTAGCTACAACAAATAAAATATCCTAATTTTGGTCACAACAACACGCAGATTTTACCTGAAATAGGCAAAGAACTGAAATTTTTTTGAATTGAAATACAATTTTTGAAAGTGAGGAAAACCTTAGGCAACACACAAGAATACAGGAGGGATTTAGGGAATTCTTTCAGAGGTTGCACGATCCCAAATTAAATAAAAACGAAAAAGTCCCAACTCCACTCAGACGACAGACAATCCCGCAGAATTCCCATTTTACCATGTAGGAGGTGGCCACTAGTGACACAAAATAATAATCCTGCTAAAACAACTCAGGTGTTTTGTGAACAAACCAGCTTCTACAGATCAGGAGCAAAGCTGGGTCCTATGTGCGTGCCTATGCCATCGTCCGAGCCCCTGCACAGGAACGGCCCCTCGGGCTTGTTGACCATTCTCATTTTCCCCCTTTCACGTATAACCTGCATTTTCAAAAGCTTTGCCCAAGGCCCTTTACCTGGCTCCAGTGCTTTGGAGGACCAGACCACCCTCCCTTAGAGCACCTCGCTGCCTGCTCTCACCCTGCCCAAGCCGCTTTTTCCCGAAAAATCCTCACCGAAGGACATGTGTGTCAACACTTCACAAACGGAATGCTTCGCACCCGATCCGCAGCCGGCTCGGGAGCACGGGTCGCTCGGCTACTTTACAAAGGCTTCCTCACCAGGGCCCGCACCTCCGACAAACAGCTTGCCGCAGCTTCAGTTTACAGAGTTTATAATTGTTCTGGGAGGTACATTACAGAGTAATCAAAATGATAACAATTCTCAAAAATTGCAGCGGGTTGTGTGGAAAGATTAAACAGCTTGGGCTTATTCTCACTGGGAAACAGGAGACTTAGCAAACACTGAATTAACATTTTTAATATTATGAAGGGGAATTAATAACATGATAAATATGGGGGGTGGAAATGAAGTAATAACCTACCGACAGCAGGTATTCTGCTGCTATCTGGAGGCTAACAAAGGAAGAAAGAATTTTTTTCTCATGAAATCTCAGTAGGGAGCAGAGCATGCATGCAAGGCTTGTGCCAGAAGGACAGTAAGCGTGTGGGGTAAAAGAGGTAGAATATGTGTGGCCGTGCAAAGTCTTCACAACGGGCTACACACCAGAAACTCTTGTGACCCATTTTAGGGGATTTTGCACAAGTGACGCTGTGCACAGGGGCAGACAGCCGCCATTCCCACCCGCACACATCTCGTCGCTCACAAACACACCCAAGAGGCGAGCGAACGCTTTCAGCGATCTCAGATCCATCCATCCACCCAAAATGGTAATTCCCCTCCGGAGTACGACACATACGGCACAGTCTTTGTTTCTTTTCACTTGTAAGCAAAATAATATCCAGGCGGTGTTGCCATCATGCTTAATTTAGATTTTAAAACATTCTGGAAACCTTGACGTGACGTGAATGATGGCTCTTAAAACATACTCCAAAGCTGTCTCCTAGTCTTTATACTAAATATAACAATTTGAGAGGAGGAAAAGGAAAACAGGCAGGGCATCGTTCGCTTTCCTGTCAACTACTTAATAATAAATTTACTTTTTTTTTTTAAGAGGCTAAAAAAATAGCCGTGCATCACAACTAAATATTTGGAGTTAACACATACAGACGTGGGTAAAATTTTCATGCCACCCCCAAACAGGCAGCGTAACTTTCAGAAACTTGCATCCGCTCCTCAAAAAATACGCATCTTCTCAGCACTGGGCCATGTGGGATTCATGCAGCCTCCAGCCAGGGCTGAACTTATCAGCTGGCTTTAAGTCACAAAGCTCGGGTACTGCTGGTGTAATAGCTGTAGCCGTTAGCAGGGCTTGCCTGCACGAATATCCATCCAGCTTCTTAAGTAGCCTTTGCAGCTCTCTCCAAGTTCCTGAAGGTCCTGTACTACCAAGCCTGCATTAGGGAGCTGGAGCGGGCTCAGGAGAGAGAAGCAGAGCAGAAGGAAAACACAAGCTACAGGAATGCACGTACCACCCTTTGTTTGACGTCCCAGCCTGAACACACTGACTTAATGCCAGTAAAATAACAGAAATTTCTATGTCAGAGTCCATTGAGCTACAGCTGAATCTAGAGCACCTGCACAGAAGGGCCAAACCCTGTCTCAAACGCAGTTACTGTATTGCTCTGAAGCAACGCTGCCACACGAGGAAGCCAGAGAGAGCGTTGTGCTCTCTTCAAGTCACCTACACACACCCCGTTCATACGCCACCACTGCAAACCGACAAATCCCACTCCCCAGGCGCTGGTATTTTATTAACCTTTTAAATTATTTAAATGTTTGCCAAATTTGTTGTCATTTTACCACTTATTTCCTTTTTTAAGGTAATTCACTTGAGCTTCGTAATGCAGAAGTGACAAGACGTGGGAAGAAAGGTTAAAAAAGCCAACAGATCCCGTTCTGGAGTACAATTAACACAGTACTTTACTTTCACAGGGCAGTTCTGGCTTAGTAAATATAATATAGCTTTACTCCAAGGTTAAAATGAGAGGGCATTCATTTTTGTTACTAACGTACCTTGACAAAGGTTCCAAGATCAAAGACAGATTTGTCAGCATAACTGTAAAATAATACTTTCTTCCCCACTTTTAATTACATAAAATAGCTTTTATATATTATTAAGAACATTCCCCACCATTAGAGCAAAACTTGATTAAAGGCATCGCTTTGTGCAGGAACACAGAGGAGGTTTGTGTAACACAAGAGCGAGTTAGATTTTTGGATTGCAAACACGCAGCAAACCCAAGAAAACGTGCTCACTTCAAATCCAGCCAAATCGGGGCAGGTTGAAGCAAACCTCAGCTCCCTCCTCAAGACGTTCCAGCCCCAAGAGGCAGTGGCCATGATTTTAGCTGGAGAGGCCTGCCAGCCAAATGAAGAGTTTATGCTCACATTTAAAACACGTTTTATGCTCACCAAACATCCCTTTGAGAAGAGATCACCCTTCTCATAGGAGAAGGTCTGATCCCCAAGTGTGACCCAGAGCCCACGGAGCTTCCATCCATTCATTTCAGTGGATTCTGGAGGAATCCCTACGTCCGGCTGCTTTAGCCACAGCTGATGGCTGGCATCCCCCACATACCCCACCACTAGTTTTCCCATCACACAACATTACACTTGTTACCCAGAAGAAAAACACCATGTTAATAGAAACCACTGATTATTAGGGGTTTTTACAACCCTGGCTGTATAAAAGCAAGTGACACCCTCTTGTTACTCTTCCCCAACATTGTTAACATATCAGTAAAACAAAATAAACACCAAAAAAGTACTCATTGCTGTAATAATTTTTCTCAGCTTGACATGTCCTCCTCTCCCAGCAAATATCTTGCATTTGGAGGTTTGAAGGATTATGTGATCTAATGGGTTTTTGCATCCCTGTCTTCCATGACTTACATTTGATAGCTTTGGTCCAGCTTTAACACGGGCTGAGCCACTTCTGCAGGCAATTAGCTCTCTGCTGAAAAATATTTTGCATTGTTTTGATTGCATTTTATAGAGGAATACCATAGTACAAGACTAAAAAAAAAAAATTAATTTACAATAGATAAACTTTTATGGTTGCATTAAAAAAAAATCAAACAAAAAGTCCATTCGCTTTCCACATGAACAATTTAGATGCTTTTCCAAGAGATGAAAAAACTGCAGTCGTTTCCTAATCCCCAACGCGGGGAATACAACAGCTCACCAGTGTTACCATCGCCATTTGTTCCAGAGCAGACACAAGCAGGTTACAAAGTTCCATCATATTTAATGTGGTGACTACACTTGTTTTCCCCAAGCGGCCTTGCCCTGTAGTGGAGAGGGCTGGCACAGGGCATCTTCCCCCTAGCGTAACACCGTCACTCCGAGGGGAAGCTCTCGGAGCAGCTGGGTACAGTTTCCCCCCAGGCAGGGACACGAGCACATAAATAATCCACTGGTTTCAGTTGGAACTACTCAGACATTTATAATTAGGCATCGAACCCACGTTGTTAAACTACACACAGGTGTCTGTACCCAAGGTGTCTGCAGCCTGACTATGGAATTTCCAGTATTTGATTTCTATTTAATGGAAAAACACTTACCATTTCAGCAGGACGCTCAGCCTTTTAAAACACAGCCCCTACCATGCGGCCAGCCCAGTTACAGGGCTGGACACCCTCCCTATACCCCAGTTTGCCATGGAAGTCCCCTCTGATGTGACAGACCCAACCCACTGTCCCACACAAGCTTTCCACAATAACTCCCAATATCGATACAAAAGTAGGAAGAGCATCCCCCAAAGTAATATATACCACCTTCTCTGGGAGGTTAAGGTGCCTCTTACGGGAGGGAAATTGGGTATCTGGCAATTTTAGAATGATTTAGGAAGTTGGGATTGTATTTATTTCCCATCTACGTGAGGGAGGGAAAGGGCTTTTCAAAAAATAGTTTGTTGCTCAATATGGTCTTTCGCAGGACTTTAACTTGCTTTTGTTATTCATTGAAATTTCTAAGTGAAAGCTGGGAGTCACAAATGGAAAAGAGATTTGACTGGCAGCTACAACTTCAATTTGTCTGAGAAATCTCTCTGGAAAACATCCTTATTTTGCCTCAGCCTGACCTCCCCCTAACAAAGCCACGATGGTTACTCTTGCTGTCCTCTTGTGTACCCATCCTCACCCTGGAAATTACAATTAAATTACAAAACAGCTTGTCCACTACTGACGAAAATAAAATTCATAGTCCACTCCACTACAACTAATTAATTTTCTTAAAACTGCATCCCAGAGTGATCAAATGAGACATGAGCTCTTTCATGAGAAGAAAATCCCACTAGAGTTCCTTAACATCAAATGTAACAAACACCAGCGTTTTAACATTTGCATCACCATGTTTGAACCCCCATGTTTGCA
This sequence comes from Dromas ardeola, assembly GCA_013398915.1. Lineage (NCBI taxonomy): Eukaryota > Metazoa > Chordata > Aves > Charadriiformes > Dromadidae > Dromas > Dromas ardeola. The sequence goes on along the minus strand of VYZM01018898.1, from coordinate 530,097 downwards.
TATGTTAAGCACACATTTGCATGTAAGCATTATGTATTATTAATATCGATCAACATTATTATTATTCAAAGGTAGCAGTCTGCCTACGCTCTGTGTGAGGTTTGTCTATACGCACGCAAAACAGGCTCATGAAATGAACGAAAAATAGATTGCTTACGGTTAAGTTCATTAAGGGAGGGGAATATATGACCATATTAAAAATGAAGCAAAAACTGCGTTCCACCTCTCAGCACTCGCGGTTCACAACGGCTGCACTGTGGAGTTGTACAGCCTAGCGCTTCTTTTGTCTACCCGGGCCTGGGAACCCTCTCGCACATTTTCATACAGTTCATATTAAATATGGGAACTTTAGCTTCTCTCATGAGACACAATTCTACTGCTATTTTCCCTAAATAATAGCCATCTGTTCTGAATGACCTCCCCAAACAACTCGCTTCGTTAATGGCAACTTTGCTGCAGTTAATACACCAGTTGGGATTACTCCAGCCAACTTTCCACGGGCCTCTATTGTTATGAAAACCTATTATCGAGCAATTAAATGACAGCGAGAACGTAATAAAGTACAACAGTTTTACTTGTATCATTATCCTGGGTGCTGATGTTAATGAAAGGCTATCGCACCCCAGACTGTAATTCCTAGATACTGTCATACAGAAGAATAACTCCTGTCAGCAGCTATTTCCAACCTTAATGGTTTGAGCAATTACAATCCTTGCCTAAGCCCTTCCCCAGTATTTCGCCCCAAATTAAATTAAGGCCAGCTCCGAGATTATCTGCAGGGCTTGCTGCTGAAGGCCAGGCGTAAAGGACACGGGGCTGGTCTCACCTCGAGCTCGGCCAGTTTCTGAAGGCATGTGTTTGTTCTCCTGTCAGACGGACAAGCCTCACGGAGGTGCGTTCACAACCGCTTGTCCTCTGTGTAAATGAAACAATAAACCAGCTCTCCCAATTCTCTATTCTGTACTTGTCTCAGTAGAAAATAATGAAGTTGAATTGCCCTTACAGTCCTTTTAGTATCCCTCTGGCAGGCTGAATTTCTGGCACGACACCTTTCCTTTCCTTTTCTCATTTCCAGAACTAAACATAAACTTAAATAAACCTCTCTGAGAAACAAGATGCACATAATTGCCACAGACACCACAAGATGTCTAGAACATTTCATCTTTCTAAATTGTCCTGGGTTTGAAATTTATACAATCAGCATTTTGTATTTCCAATATATAACGTAGCAGTCGGTCTAAAACAAGTTCTTTTTTTTCCCACCGTGAAAATAATCTAAAAATTTATGTTGACATGAAGTAGTACTTTCTCTATCGCCGAGCCGATCCAACTGCAGTCATACTGTTTGGCACAGATTCAGCTAATATGCATTTATAGTTCTCCTTCCTTGACAGAAGGCAGTATATTTACCAGCCTGTATGTGCAGTTAGGCTAAAGTGTTGTTTTTCACTGGGACTCATAACCTCTACTCTTCGGAATATTTATTTTCTTCCTAAGATGCAGTAGGGAAACTTTATGCAACTTCCTATATCAATTCTACATCAATACTACATCCAGGCTTCTTCAGAGAGCTGATCAAAACAACTAGACGGAAAAGGCGCCCGGTACAAATTACTGGATGAGAGAGAGAATATGAAGGAACTCTTTGTTCATCAGCATTTTTAGACTGGTTTATAATTCAGGTGGTCTTACAGCAACTACACTCACTTTCGGAGAGAGAACTGTTTGACTCAACCTAGTTACATGGGCAAGTTGTACGTACGCTACCCCAAGAAGGGCCCTTCAGAGGGAGATTTTTTCCTAATCAAATGAGAAAGAGCGGATTTGGTCACATCACCTCTTAGAGGAGATGAAATTTATTTTGTTGCACTTCTCTGTGGTAGCTGCCACGCAGGACGGACAGACTTGATCGTTCCTCCAAACCCACCCTTTGCCATGCCATTATGCAGGGACAGAGTCGGAATCTCTTTTCTTTCTTTCGGGCCCATAATCCAAGGCAGAAATGGAAGGAGCTAATGTGATACCTTACTCCTCCTCATTAGCCTTCACATAAAATGATGTTAAACTGAAATTATACAACAGAAACATTATCTTTAAAAATTGCAATAAAGCACAAGGGAACCTTCTAATATATAGGAATGCTCCCTGTATATTTCCGTCTACTCGGAAAAAGAAACAGGAAAATAATATATTAATATAACAATACAGATAGGATTGTTTCTTGAAAGAACACTGATAATAAAGCAGAAGAGTGGAGTTTTGTTCTGTAAAACGACTTGTGCTAGCATGAGGAAGACCTGAACATCACTCATACTGCTGAGAGAGAAAACATGCATTTCCCAGCTCCCTTGTGAATGCTGATTTCATCTCTCCCAACTCTCTATTGTCAAGCAGAAGAAATATGGTCTAGACTTGTACAACAGCCAAACAACTGACATTTGCTTTTGGTAGCCTCTCCGAAGTTGTGCACCTTCAAAACCAGTATTTTTGACTAATATCCTCTCTGTTCCTCATCATAACGATTGCTTGGATCTCTTTTCGAGACCCAGCTTATTGAAAATACCTTGCCTGAACGATTGCGTCCTTCATACCTACAGTGTAATATGATGTGATTCGCCTATTGACACGAGTGGTATTTCCAAACCCATGGGAGAGCGATGTAACATAGCTGAGTATTTCCCAGAAGTTCCCAAGAGAGAATCTTGCCCTTCTGAGAGTTACTGCAATAAGCTTTGCCTGCATACGTTGTAATGGACAGCTGCTAAAAAGGTCCGCAAAGTCAACCATTCAGTAAAGGATGCTTCTGAAGCTGCACAAAGGGGTTTTTTTCTTCACCACCTCCTTTCTAGTCCCTCTTCTTTCTGAGACCGCTTCTTACTTGGGAACCCTTCTTTTTGAAGGCCAGCTCTGCTTTGCAGAACCCCAAGGCCCCAGCTCTCCCAATGTAGTCTATGTACAAAAGCCCAACACGTGCCTCCTGATCAGTGGCTCTGGTTTATGTCTCCTTATTAACGGGAGGATCTGGGATGTGCCACTTATTTAATTCAGGCATTATCAGAATATACAGCCATCCCATACCAGGCTTCTGCCTGAGTTCAAAAGTTCAATTTTGGACATTCACACACACAGTCAGGGGCCACCTGCTAGCGTTCACTACCTTTTCTACCTACAACACTTTGGTATGAATTTATTAAAATACAGCTTTATGACTAATAGTCAGCACAAACTCCTCATTAGACCTTAATTACGGAATTGGAGACAAAACGTGTGCACAGGTACCATACTACTGATGAAACCCGAAGATGAAACAAAGCCTAGGACCACTGGAGAGCAGCAAGGGCTCTCCTCAGCACATGTGTTGAGATGAACACGGTGCCCAACCCACGGATATCAAGACATTTGTATTTTGGAGCACTGCACACCCTCGATATGAGCTGCACCGGGGTGAAGTGCAATATCTGGCCTGTGTTTTTGACACTGAGCTTCCATTGGAAAAGACAGTCCCCACCAAGGTGGGGGCGTGGGGGGGGAGTAGCGCAGACAAATACATAAACTAGATGTTTAAAAAAGCGGAGATGTATGCTGAGAATATACAAATAGGAGGACTAGCTTCTGCTTTCGCTTGCACCCGCACAAAACCTGAAAGGCCCAAGGGAACTCGGTATAGCTGAACCTACTTAAACAACGAGTTGTGAAATCAAGCCTTGAATAGCAAATAATACACTTCCTGACAGAATTCATCTCATAATAGTGCCGCGTTACCTGCCTTTCCACATCAACTTGCCTTAGAATAAGAGGGGTACGATCAGTATACAGCTGGTAACCATCTAATCATTGGTTACATAAAAATATGTGACTTAAAATTAGGCTCTGAAATGAAGGGAGAAAATAAGAAAGAAAGAAATTGATTTTTTAGAAAATTCTAATGAATTTTGGAAAATAGTGTTTGAGACATCTGCTCGCTTGCTTCACCTATAAAGACAGAGCAGGGACACTGTTGGTTTGTTCTTTCCCCCGCTGAATGCTAGTGAGGCAAGCTTATTGCCTGCACACACCATTTGACATCCTGAAAACAGAACGAGTGCTCCACTGGCAGCGAGGGAAGAGAGAGATGTTCTCAACATTTGTCACATTCCCTGATTGGTTCTCACGGAGCTATCTGGCATGGAAATGTGAGGAGGAACGGAGCTCTGCAAAACAGGACACGGGGGAAAGCGCTTGCAACAAACCGACGTCTTTTTAGGAGTGAATGTTGAGTCACAAGACCAAGACAGGAAAATGCATCACAGTGATACATTTGATAATGCCTTTTACGCAAATAAAGAGGAGGTTAATAATTAAGTCCCAATTAAGTATGTGTTTGCTACTTTGCTAAAATCCATTTATTTTCAAGAAAGCATACAAGCACACGCTTAGCTTCCAAATGGATGCGGCTCCAGTACGTACCTCAAGTTCAGCACATACCGGAGCACTCAGAGAGCCGACGTACCTTCCACTTCCAGAAACTGCTTACCATAAACTCCATAAGCACATAGGTCGGTAGCTGGACTGGAATTTTCTATCCAAAAATGACTGTGAACACTTAAAATCTAAATTAGCAAAAAAATCAAACAAAAAGAGAAGTGAATTACCCAAGGAAGCTCAAAGGATGGCCAAGTTTAATTTGGCTCAGATTTGACTGAAATTCACCCTCATTCATTGAAAGGTTTGAAAACTTTCAGACATCTAAAAATTAACTCTCCGGTCATACAGCAGGGTACGTAGGAGCCATTTTCCACAGGCTGGATTTCCTGTACAACTGAACAGATACAGTTACACAGGCCCTCATAACCCACACATTAGCAAATTATGCTTGTTTTACTAAATAACGACACGTAGCGCTGCCTACCCACAGGCACCTGACATAAAACCTCCAAAACAGCTTAGGTGTGTGCACACCCGTCTCCATTTCTGCAGCCACTCGTAGGACTAACATACATTCAACTACATTTAACTAATGTACACACAACTATTTAATTACCTAGATTATCAGGTTAGTATAAAACCAAATGGTTTATTTTGCCTTGACTTCAGCAGGGCTGGCATTTGTGCTTAATTCAACTGCTGCACTTTGTGTCGGATAACTCCCGTGAAGTAGACAAGAATTATTATCTCCATGCACTTCGCAAATGGGGAACTGAGGCAAAAGGAGGTTAAGTGACTTGCTGAAGGACACGTGAAAGGCTAGAAATGACGCTGTTGTGAATGATGATTGGGAGAGTGGCCGAATAACCCCTTGTTTAAGGCCTGTAGTACGTATACTGGAATGGACTAAAATTAGGCTCTTTAAGAAAAAACACTGTTGGAATTTTCCAGCATTTTGTGTTTCTTTTCTATTACCCTCCACCAGCAGCGAAGTTCACACACGTAAAAGCAATATTTAACATTAAAGCATTTGAAAGTTATTCTGATATCTGTAATGTTGAACTAAATTTAAAACAAATCTAAAGCTAAGCTCGATCAGCTAACCCCTGGTGTGGAAGCCCCAGGCGTGACCTGCCCGGCAGACGGTGCCTCCGCTGCGGGCACGCTCAGCCCTACAGAACATCCCCGGCCCAGCTATTCCTTACTTCAACACAAGCAAGTCAGAAGTGTAAATCTGCCTTTAAGGTTCAAATTCCTTATATTTGCACCTAGGTGTTTCCTTAGAACATTATTTCAGATTTTTAAAGTATACATCCATGGAAATCAATGCATGAGAGACAGTCCAAAAGCAGTCATATTTGAGCAGCCTCAGTCTATAGGACTCCCCAGGTGTTGAAAAGATCAAATACATAGGCAGCAGAAATACTGTAATTAAAACTGGAAGCCAAGAAAACTCTAGGCATTTTTTATTGTCCAATATGCACAAAAGGGAGTGACTCAAAGAAGAACTCGCAGCTTCTTCCCGAGCACAAACAACAGGCACTTCTGAACTAAAGGAACCAGGGTCACAGGGAGATACATCACAGCTATAAATAATTCTGATTTTAAGGCTACAGTTAAATGAAAACAGAAAATACAACTGACAGCACCTATGCTTCTTGTCTTTCTCTATATTCTCTTACAATTGACCTTGAGAATACTTAATATTAGCCTAGGGGTGGAAGGAAATGTTCTTCTTCGCTACAATCATTTAATAATAGCTTGTCCTCCTTCTGCTCAATATGCAAGTAGACACCGCTTTTATAATACCTTCAGAAGGTGCTTTGTTCATACCGTTACCTACTGCATAAAGCATAGGGACTGCGTACGCCTAAGATATAAAACTATAATAACAGTGCTGAGCATCAAGCATTCGGATCCAATAAATGGCAGTACCACAGCATAGTACGATACCACGAACCAATTCATCTGTCATCCAACACAACTATTGAGGGAGCTGCTTCTGGGGTGGGAGCTCCTGCCCCTCAACTGGAGGGAAAAATCAAACAAACATACTGTAAAATCAAACCACAAAGTGAATTTTGATTCAACAGGCATTTTGTCAAGAAGAAATGTCTGCGAGCAGTTTGGAGATGGGGTGAAATCAGATTGTTAAACTGCATTTTGTTCACATTTATGACATTGTCATCCGTTTGCTGACGGATGGAGGAAAGGCGGCAGAGGCTCTCCACCACCACCAGCCAGCAGCCCCCCAACCCTGGAGCCGCACTGCCCTCTCCCGAGCTCCCGCACGGCGGCAGGCAGAGCAAAACACAACCTGCTTCTGCCGAGAGCATCCGGAAAGCAGGCAAAATATCTACGAACACAGTCCAGGCATGTTGGATAAACTTGGCCGTTTTGCAGCCACGCTGAGAAGTGGCAGAGGAGTCTAAGGCAGGAACGGCGCTGCCTGCCGCAGCCCGCCCTCTTGCCGTGCCCGGAGAGTCAAAAGCACAGATTTTCAGCAACAGGCAGAAGCCGAGGAACCTTCCAGAAGGATGGAACGTGAGCAACGATGTCGTCTCAGATTACCTTCTTGTAAATATGATTAGCACAACTTGAAATCAGCAATCTGCAGGAAAACCCTCTCTCTCAAGAGCAGGAGCTTATCCAGTATGCTGCAGGATGACAAAACAAGGTCTGCAAAAGGAACAGGGAGCTTTGCTCTCCTATACCACAGCAAGTGCAGGAATTATTCAACCAAATAACATCAGGGGCAATTTTGAAGATACACTCTCACAGCGATGCATAGCTGCTTCCTAATTCCAGAAGGGGAAAACGCATGTGCATTCACATCTATAATTACTGTGATTTCTGGAATAGTCATCATCAGTTATACAGACCAGCTGCCAGGGAGAAGGCCATTTGTGACTGGAACTAATGTAACCGCATACATCATTCCGCCATGCAACGAACTTCAACGGTAGAAATCTGGATCCAAATTGTATATAGTATATTTCCCTTAAAAGCCATTTCACGCATTTAGTAGGCTAAATATAGGCTTAATTTTCAATAAAGCCAGTTAAATACTGCTTATCTTCATTTTGCCTATCATAAAATAGTCTCTTGAAATAATTTTTTCCTCATTTTCCCTATTCACATATTTTCCCAGCTCCTCTCATTTGAGTTTCTGATTTCAGCTCCAGCCCTGCTTTACAAGCTCGTTCCTATTGAAATGGTTACAAGTTCCTTTCCATCTTTCTTCCAGGGGTTCACGAGGACACACATACACCATGCAATTCAGTTTCGGAGGATGGTGAGTTTAAGCGATAATTAAAAACACCGTTTCATTTCTTTCTCTTTATGCTTAGCACCGCATTTTTCCCTCGCCGATACACTATAATTGAGTGATACACACTATAACTTTATTTAAACAGAAATCACAGGTCATGAAGAACAAGATGACAATAAGCCAACTTTTGGCCAACAAGTCTTCGCTGCAGATCTAACATAAAAGAAGTTCAAGGGCTTTTGAATTAAAAGGATTTCTGCAGTGGAAAGGGCTAATAGACAGAAAGGGGCACAAGTTCATACTCTGCGTTGAGGATCCACCTCTGCTGCCCAGTTCCCAGGAGATCCCATGGCCAGAGGATTGGTCCGACCATGGAGGAGAGCTACTCCCACGCTACAATTCCGTGTGTTTATGTCTCATGTTAGCAGGCCACTGCTTTTTGCTTATAGTAATTTAATATTTGCTGTTACCAAAGTAACATCCAACTATTTTAACCTCTGCACTCGCAGTTGTTCCTCTCGTGCAGGCACCTTTCTCCATGAGGCTTTGCTCTCTTCCATTTCTAAACATCAGTTCTTTCCTTATGCTATAAACTGAGCTTAAATTAATGCTGCTGTTCTGTTTAGCAACAGCAAGAACTTCAACTACCAAAGCACCTTTTCATGCCAAAACATCTTTGTTTGTGCACCAGCAACAATGATTAATGTCAACACAGCTCTGGGAATTGTGTTTGTTAATTAACTGCTGCTGTAGAGCTAGCAGGCAGAGTACAAAACATGGCGTTCCTACAGGGTGTACACAAATACTTATTATTTTTCTTATGCAAAAAATCCCAATGGAAGACTTATTGTTTGGGTTTGTTTCATTTAACAGATGAAATAGCTACACTTTCTGTTAGGTATTTTGGGGTAGGGTCTCCTCGCCCGAGCTCCGCCGGGCAGAGAACTGGAGCGGGTGAAAGGAAAAGCAGGTTGGGTTTCTGTATTTCCGCGCCCTCTGAGCTAGGTCACCCCTGGAGTAAGGCCATGTCTGCTCTAAAATGAAGTGTGATAAATTTCTGAAGGGGATTATATGATACGGTTTTCTGTGATAGCAAGAGACTGAACTCAACGACCCAGAAAGCCCCTTTCTGGTCCTCTGTTGCTAAAATGCTGCTTCCCCGCAGTAGTTATTAGCAGCTGGGAGACACCAGCGACGGGCGAAGGGTCTGAAGCATCCCGTGCAGCAGGTGATGCTGACAGGAGACACCGCATCCTTTGGGGTACCACTGCAGTCAGCTGGTCCCGGCACAGCCCTGTTGCTCTGGAGACCACAGTCATCTGGGGCATCCAGATAATGGGAGAGCAGAAACAGCTCGATGTAACTAGAATCTATAGCCTGAAACCTTCTGGCTGAGCTCTGCGCACCAAACAAACTCGCTGAAATATTCCCCGACAAGGAACTGATCCATAACAACAACCACTCTCCGTGGCTCGCTGCAGAACCCTTTTTGCTATCCTGGATCCTGGGATGCTGCTGTAATTGACTCCATCCATTACCTTAAAATGTTCTCCAGTTTATCCTGCCTTTATCACATCTAGCCATTGTAAAAATCTCTTCTGTTTTACATCTTCCCTGTGCTTTCAGCAATGCTATTACTCCTATAATAAGCTTAATGAGGACACTGAGTGGAAGAGTCTTCACATAAATCATCACAACAGAAAATGCTCCGGAGATGCATAAAGCAATGTCACACTGCCCTCTGTTGAAATCTGATGCAGTAAAGTAATTTTTAAACTTCTTATTTCTAAGGACTAAAGGTTAATTATTTAATATTTTTTAACTGCAACAGCTCTTTCCAGCCATTAGGGAAGATGATTATTTTTTCACGGATTACAACATACATATTGAACTAAGTTTAATTAGCTGTCAGAGAGAGAAATCCTTACATCTCTACAGCCGGGGGGGGCAGGAGGGAGAGGCTGCAAATTCTGAACGCAAATCTACCTGGCAAACTTGAAGACTTGCCCCGACACCGAGCCCTTTCAGCAACCGAGTCCCCAGTGCCCCCACGAGCCACGCGAGCTCGCCCCCAACTCCCATCGACTGCCACACTGTCCTGCCCTTCCACAACCCCTGCCAGCCACGCAAACCACCTCTCCTGCAGAAAATTTACTACAGGTGATACTTCATTCTCAGAAAACCAGCTGAGCCGAAGGACGCCCCGGGAGGCGGTGCGGAGTGGTCGGCAGTGTCACTAACACTTACCCTCTACGCTGCAAAAGGCTCTCCTGCTGCAGAGCTCAGCCTCTCTCGCAGCATATTAAAGGCATAAAATACAAACCATTCTTCTTCCATACTTATCAGATTGTGCCACATCTCATATTTTAAAAATCCCAAATGACATTCCATGATTGCACCACAAAGAGTTTTTGACGCACACAGGCCCATACTTTAATTAGCCCACTTTGCTTTGAACACATTGCCCCCGAGATGAGTCAGGAACAAGGCTCAGCAGAAGTGTGGGACTCCGCGCTCAGCAACTCTATTCTTAGGTAGAGCAGGAGAATTAGACTGCGTGAGAAACGAGAACATACTCTGACCCTGTTCAGTCTGAGTTTACCCTTAGCGGGGTGGAAGACGGGGAAAACATCTTTTGAACCGACTGGCAGAGGGACACTGCCAGGGAGAGAAGGTGCTGGGACGAGCAGCTCGCGCCAGCGTTCCCATCACACTGAACGCGGAGGGGTGACACTGCACAGCGCCGCGGGTCCCGCTCCGGCCGCCTGTCCCCGTGTGGCCAAGCAGGGCCTCCGCAAGTGCTACGTGCGAGAGACAGTGAGAGCAGCTTTAGACTGACATCTAGTTCAGACAGAACAAAAAACCCTGGCCTGTATAATTCAATGAAATGCTCTCACTGTTACCAGCAGCGGAGTGGCCCCTTCAGAGACGTCCGCCCCGTAGAGCCGACAGTACGGAGCCCGGTGACTCACCAGTGAAGCCCATTCATCCTCGTTGCTTGAATACATATTTTTATCATACATGTGACACTCACAAAAGCAAAGCCAAGCAAGACTCTTCAAAATGTATTTTCTAGTAAAGATTATGTTTTCTACCTCAATGACTACCTCAAAAAGCAAATCCAACTTACCAGCATTCTTCTCTGATCTACGAAGTAATTCATCAGCTATACCATCCTATCTAATAAGAATATTCTATAAGGTCTCAACTTTGAAAATGTGAGTCAAAAGCATTTTTAAGAACCCCATGGAGCTTTTTCCGTTATCTAGCGTTTGCTGCAGACGTGAGAGCATCAGCCTTTCTTCATTTAAATTACAGTAAAGAATGGGGTTTTTTGGTGACTCTAAAGATTTCTTCATTTCAGTACTAAACAAGTACATCCTCTGTAGCGGGGCCGAGAGGAGAGGACGTGGGCCTAGGAGCCAGGCGAGCCTGACCCAAGTAAACTGTTAGATATATAAAATCAAACAATCAGTTATTTCAATTTCACCACGGCTAAAGCAGGAACATACTTGCTGGCTCTGTTTGCAAAACTCTTTCAGGCCTGCGAAAGAGTGAATTAGCAGGATTTTGGCACCCCGAGTAAGCTGGGGCAGGTATTTGAGGCCATGTGAGGATAACACGATGATGGAGTCTGAGCATACTCCAAGCAACATTAGCTTTAATTATGTATATACTTCTCCCTGGAACAAAGGTGGTCATAAAAAGCTCATTGAGCACCTCCCCTTCTGTTAGGAATTTCACCACCAACAGTGATTTGCAGACAAATTACCTCTGTCATTGAGGAACAAACTTTATATCAGAATGGAGCTAGAAAGCAAACTTTCCTGACGTACAGGCAATTTTTTATTACTAGAACAATGTATAACAGAGAACAGAAAACGTGTACCCTGAAGGCTAAACATTTAGACACACACTTAAATAAAACACACCTTGAAGCCCATAGGTAACATCATCAGTCCGTAAGCAATGGAGATCACACAACAACCCTCCTCGAGAGCTGCCAAACGTAGATCTAAACAAGAAAGGATGCATCATGTTATGCTTGGAGCCCAGTTCCATTGGAACTAAGCAAAGCAAAAAAAAACCCACACTGGGCTACCAAGAATCCTGCGTCAAAACTCATGGCCAAGCCCACCTCAGTCTGCAGCAAACAGAGGACATTTTCAACACTTCAGTTGAATAACACTTCACCCTCTGCTAAGCCTGCATGCACAACACTTTTACAACACCCTTTGGTTTAATTTTTCAATATCGATCCTAAAATATTACACTTGATTCAGATTTAAGACTCGAGATCATTCAAACCCAGAGTGAAATCTCAGAGAGAATGGAGATAAATGAGTTGAAACACCAGGGGCAGGAGGAGGTAATTGTTTTAACCAGACAATTCTATATAGTCCTGTACTGGTTATTCTACAAAGAAGAGAAGTATGTCCTGTTCTTGCTTACAGTTCAATGCTAGAAACTCTTATGCCAAGCTAAACGGACAAAAAAAACTAGTCAATGCAAAAACTCACGTAGGTTTACATCTCCACTATGTGTCAATGCCCTTTGGTTTTTAAAAAAATGGTATCAGAGCACAAAGCCATACATGAAACCAAAAAGGACCTTCAGTTTGTCTGCTCCCTTCTCTTTTTTCCCCCCGCTTTCTCTCAAATTTGATCATCCAGTAGGCCAATATTGCTGTAAAAGTCCAGAAAAGCAATATATTCAATGCATTCACTTCCCTTTGCATAAAATAAAAGTGCCTAATATCATCTGCACGGTGCCTCAGCAGCCTCGGGGTGTACAGCGCTCAGGTGTTCAGTTGGATGTACTAACTTTCCGTAGTGTCTTGCACTATCTTTCACTCTATTCTTTTTCCTACATGCTCAACCAGTTGCAACCACAACATACCAAAAAAAAAAAAAAAAAGTAAAACAATAAGCAATTTTCCATCCAGGTCCAAATTATTTTGCGTCTTAATTAAAACTAAAGCACAAAGTTCTACTGCACTTTTTAAGGGCACCACCTAGTGTTGAGTATAATCAAGTAAGAACGCAAATTTACTATTACAGCATATTTCTGGGAGGAACGTGGTTGCCTGTGTTCCTTGGATACAGCAGGGTCAGAGCAAGCCGGTGGCCACCGAGGACACAGCCCAGGGCTGCTCCTGGAGGAGCCGGAGCCCAGCTCTGGGGTGGCCAGGGCAGGCTCAGCCCCAGCTCATTCCCCAGGGGTTCATCTGGGGCATCCACAAAACCCAGCAGAAGGTTTTGCGTGGGGGGAAGCAAAGGTACCCGGCTTTGTCCGTGTTTTCCCGAGCAATATTTCCTGTGAATATTTATAAGGTAGGTTTAACGTCAATACCATTTCAAGCAAACCCAGAGAGCACGTCAGACAATCTAAAAAGGCACGCATTAAATGCTGAGATACTAAGTGAGATCTCGAGAGAAATAAGCCGCAGAATTAATTTATATTGCTATTGTGTTTTTCTGAATAATATGGCCTGTTATATATAAGGTATCTATTTAAGTATTTTCCCTTTTGTTCAACCTCCAGAAAATAAAGTTTGAAAAGCATTCTTCTCCTTAAAAGCTCTCTTCGGTGTTTTATATTACACATGAAGTCTGAATTTCTTCTACAATTATTCAGATAATTTATCTACCAAAAGTATAAAACGGGTAATTTCCCAGCTATGAAAATACCAGTATTCCGCTTCAATACGTGCTGTTATTTCCTTACCTACAAAAAAAGCAACTGAAATCATTATCTACCTGTTACAAAGAGATTTCAACTTTCTAAAAAGCTGAGATAAGTAAAATTGCCGTTCTCAAAGGTCTACTTTAAAGCAAGTAAGGTACATTTTATATTTAAAGGTGAAGTTTCTTCTTTCACCCTAAGGGCTTTACATTCTCATCTTGATGTATTAATTAAAGCACATTTATGGTGAATTTTTAATTATCTCCCTAATAAATGGCATCACAAGGAATAAAATGGTCTCTTCACAAGTCTCTCTAGACTCCCCCGTGTCTTGGAAACAGCACTAATTCCACAGCAAAATAAGAACGCAAAGCGCTGGGAGGACCGGATGCCGATGGGCAGGGACCAGATGGCCGTCTTCCACTCCTCCTTCATCCAGGAGCGCTGCAAACTACTGCAGCCAGAGCTGGCCCCACGGAAAAGGTGAGACTCAGCGAGATTTCCTTCCCAAATACGTATTTCCTTCCACTGACAATCAGAGGGAAAGGAGGAATTTTTTGGGAGGTTAGTTCCTACACTCCCTTCTCCTGGACAGTTTTTGCTCCTCTGTGCTCCCAGGTGGAGGGGGAAGGACAGGAGGTGGGAGGTGTTGCCGCTCCCCAGCGCTGTCGCCGTTTATTTGGAGCACAAAGCAAATCCTCGCCTGCGGCGGAGCGGTGCGGGAGTGGGTGACAGCAGCTGCGGGACGTGGCGTGGCCAGCCCCAGGCTGCGGCTGCCCGGCACCTCCTGAGCTCCGAGGACTCCACGTCGCCATCGCCAGCACTCATCCATGAAGGGTTTGCAGCTACTGACATATGGAGCCAACAGGAAAAGCATCATTACTGCTGTGAAATACCATCTAGGGTCACTGGGTTTCAAAGAAGAGGAAGAATGACTATACAAAAACCAGCGACGTTGTCAAATTAGCAGAGAAAAAGTGCAACTCATTGCACACTATAACCTAGGCATTCAGATGGTGAAGGTACGTGACTCTACCTTTTAAATGTCAAGCAATGACAGCAGGTGGGAAATGGGACATTTACTATCCAAATGGTAGACAGTGGTGCCTTTTTACCCATATTTATGTACGTACATGCGCAAAATAAATACAAGGATGGCCTCTAACTTCCTGGGAAGATTTGATTCTTGGGTCGCTTTCCAAGAGCTACTTTACACTGGGCACTGCAGACCCTGCCAAAGTTTACAGACCCACATTTACCAAAGAGTAAACCTCAAGTATAATAATCCTCACCATGTGAGCCAGGGTCTCCCACCTCCTTTCAGAAAGGGCTAATCAACACCTCTGGGGGAGGCGACTGCTGACTGCTCTGCTTTTTATCACCCACCTATCCCTCCCGCGGGATGCCAATGATCCACTCCAGCCAACACTTCTAAATAGCTTTTAGTGTATTAAATGCGTGTAAGTTAAGTATTAGCAATTCACTCATAGCTGGAGCTATGGATCCATTTTTTTGTAAAAGCAAGAAGCCAATTGGTATCACGCAGCTAAAATCCTGTTGGCTGTTTTCAAAACAGACTGCATCCCGTAACCTCGGTACCTTTGGCCTGTTGCCAGTCACTTTAAATACAGAAAAAAAAATATCGGAATACATTACTGCTATACAGAATACTTCATCGATTAACAGCGAACTTATGACTATTTCTTTTAACCACAGTCTAGCTGTTCTGATCAATTTTGGTCACCTTTAGTTAAGAAAGCTACTTCAACTGTGCAGAATAGCAACAAGCAACAGCATTTTTGTAAATACATGTGCAAGACAAAGACAAGACCCTAAAGTATCGTGCCACAGCATTATACAGAAGAGCATTAATGGACTACAAGACCAAGACTGTAGCATTAACTGACGATTGCATATTTAGTTATTTGTGAAATGGAGCTTCTTGTGTTTACTGTGCGATGTTTAAAGGTCTAACAAGCTGTGGATAATTGAGAAGAACTGATATCCCCTAAGTTCTTCTGAGAGGTGTCTGTATACATGTTGACCAAATTGATGAGTAGGTATGTAAATAACACTTTCAACATATTTAATGATTTGCATCCCTGCAGTATTTTCCCGTTCAGCTAAAATTTGTTATTAATGACGCTTTAGCAATTACATGCTTTCCAGACTGCCTCCTCTTAGCTGCAAAGACTTCAGGAGTTTTGCAAGGCTTCTCCGCTTACCAGTTCAGAAGCCACTATTCGTTCAAGGTGCTCGACAGCAAGAAGTCAACAGGAATTGTATACGTTATGTATTGTCATTACATGCTGGCATGGTTCCCCTGCATAACAGATTAGGCTACATCTCCAACATGTTGATTTCCTAATAAAGCATATTAATTTGTCTATGACAGTTACTGCCTTAAACCACCACAAATTAAGGATGAAATAAAGTATTTTATTTTCAACATTTTCATTTATATGCTCATCTGTTGAAGTACAGGCATTATTTTCATGGAAGTTATGATGTGCATGAATCAGATTCACTTGCTTGTAAACTCTTAGTAGCTTGTAATTAAATAGCTTATTTTATATGCAATGCAGGGCAGAGATTTACTGCGTGTGCACTGCCCTGGCATGTGCACAACTTCCCTTGCAGACCTGCACAGTATAGGCACTACAAACCTCTATTTTTATATTTAACATTCGAAGTCACGCACGATTACCATTACCCTATAGAAGGAGAACAGACACAAAGTGAGGGGATGACTGACCTAGGTCTGCTGAGGCCAGTTCTGAGCGCCCTTAACTCCCATACGAACGCATTAAAAGGCAAACATTCCTGGCTTTTTTCAGTCCTGGCTGGCCACGGTTAACTCTCAGCTGCTCAGAGGGGCTATGCATGCCAAAAGCACAAGTAACGGAGCGGGTAAGAGTGCAGGGCGGCCACTGGCTGAGTCCACCACAATAAAACAGTCAGATCATATATCATGGCCTTAAATTGCAAAACTCCCCTATGGCAGGAAAGGCAGAGCCGGACCCTTCAGTTTGAGCACCAGCAGTCAGAATTTTCATCAGCTTTAATATGGGCTTTATTACCCCCCACAGAGCAGGGGAGTAGAGTGCGATGGGGAGGAATCCTGGGAGCTGTATTCTGCTCGCAGCTCCCGCTCACAGCTCCGGCAATAATTCAGTGTCAGAGCATCGCTCCTCATTTTCATGTTCCTATCTCATTTGTGTCATGGGGCCCACCTGGAACAGGAGGATTATTATGGCAGATATTGGAGGGAGGTCGCAGATGCACACTGCCAACTACAGCAATTACTGCCAACGCCAGACCCGCAGCGGCTGTGGAGCGACAATGCGAGGCACGGCAGCGTGCCGTTCAATGGGGGGACACAAAGCAGGGGTGGCTTTATAAAGGTGGTTGGGCTTCCATTTACAAAGCAGTATGTAGCAATCAGGATACCGTTAAAATAATAAAAAAAAATAATCTATGGCGCAGACAAGAAAATAGTACAGATAGACAGTACAGACAATAAAATAGACAAATAAAATATAGACAATAAAATAGCACAGACAGCTGGAGCCAAAGTCATGGAGCATCATTCAGGAGATTACTCAAGTATTCTGCAGAAAGGTCATTCCTTTCTAAATGGTGCTGCAAGCAGAAATGTCTGTAGCCTGCTAAAGGCAGAGAAGCCACCAGATCACAGACCTTTCCCCTTCCAGCCAAGGCCAAGCCACTGCTATGAACCCTGCGAGGCAGCAGGGAAACCACCTCTGCTTCTCCAGAGAAGTCCCTTCTCTCACCTGAGAGCGAAGCAGGCCCATCAAGTACCTATGGTCAGCCTGGTTTCCTTCTGGTCCCTTCAGCTGATCTCAGAGCAGTCAAAATTCAGCTCTTAAAGCCATTGATATTTCTCCTCTGACATGAAAGACATCAGAAATTACACTATTAATAATCTCTTGCACTTGTCACCCACTGAAGTGTCAACCTTTGACAGGTGAATTGTTGAGGCTGTGTCAATAAGTGACGTTAATAAGTTTTTCCATAATAGTTAGTGCATCCGTTGGTTGCTAGGCAAACTTTTTATTATAGCATTGCATTAGATGAAGAGGTGCAAAAAGATTCATGAGAAAATGACAAAAAGTCCCCCTTCCCCAAAGCAGTTTAACAAAAAGCCATTTACAAACTCAAGATGAAATAAGAGCAGAAATTACTGAAAAAGAGGGGAAAATGTGTTGAATTATGCATCATTTGGCTGAGTTTTACACAGCAAAATATTTATCAGAAACTTTGAAACAGTAGTTTCTTCCTGAAAATTCAACAAAGCAAAACATGGATATCTGCCAGTTTCCATCTAAATTCTTCCAAATCACTAAGTATCGGCGCAGCTGCATTAGCATCAAAGGGAGTACTTGGGAAGTAAGGCACTATGCACGGGAATCTATCCCCTGCTTCTGACTAATATGTACTCTGGGATATGTACATAATTTTGAAATAATTCACTTTCGGTCGTGTCTTCATTTTCTGCCTAGACCTAAACCCACCTGAATAGTTGCACCGTATTAATGGCAACACGGGAGCATTTGTCCCAGAATTCCTATGTTTACAGGACGTGTGTATAGCTACAGCTTTATGCCCTTCGCGGAGGCTCTCTCAAGTGGCGGAATATAAAAGAAAGGCCTGTAATGAAGCCTCCTTCACCCCAGACACCCCCCGCGGGGCGAGGGGCTGCGCTCTGGGGCTGCTCTTCCTCCGCCTGGCTTTAACACAGCCCCCGCCTGCCCCAGACTCTCTCCCATTCCCCCACCACCCAGCGCCTGCTGATAACCCCTCCTCGGCTCAGAGGAAGAAACCCATCTCCTTTTCTTCAAGAAGAAGATTAAAGGATCAAAAAACCTCTTCCCACCTCTCACCAGGAGGTTTAGCTAACGCCCTGAAATATTCCCTTCCTTGTGACTGTATGAAGATTATTAATCCTCTCCCATCACGTCGGTGCCACCCAGGAGCGTTCGCTCCAGCCCCCATCACCAGACGCTGGTGCACGTTGAGCTGATTTTCTGCCTGCTCCATGCTCCGAAATGCTCTTGCTCTTCCCTTCCAACCTACCTAAAATATTTAATGAATATTTGAAACGGGCAGCAACGTTTAGTTTGCCTCCTGAAAAACAAGGGGGAAAACATATGGGTAATATGCAGCTTGTTTTGCAAAACAATAATGAAGCATCTGGTAACTTCTCCAGGAAAAGAAATGAAAGCTGAGGGGATATTTTACAGAACTTGGAAGCATGCATGGGATGGTGTACTGTTATCCAGCATGTGTCTAAACACACACAGTCTCCTAGCACAGCTTGAGGAAAGATATTTGGTATATTCACTGTAAATCTCTGGCAAGCACACCATACGGCTATTCTGTTCCCAGCAGCGGGCGCAGGAGCCAGCCCCGCTCCGTGCAGGCAGCCGCCACACCGCGTACGCCTGACATCGCGGAGAACAAGGCTGGGGACAGAGCTGCAGGGGCAATCACACCTTCAGCGTGGCACCAGCCGGCCGAGCAAACCCCTCCCACGCCAATGGATTATTTCCTGCTGGGGCAACGCACCTATCCTAAAATTCAGCTTTTCTCTGCGTTTAAAGTTTATCATCAAGTCTAATTCTACCCCCTGCTACGACAAATAAGCAAATCCAGTTTGTATAACTGAAATCTGAGGCACCAAAAATATACCTTCCGGATACCGCTTTTACTGTACCACTATACTATCTATAGCCATGTATAAAATGCCAAATTTAACAAGCACTACATATTATGCACTACGTATTGCTCATGTGTGTGTATTAAGTAGTCTATGTTGGGCCACGCTGTCAGCTGGTATAACAGACCCAGGAGTTGCCTTAGCAGTGTAAGAAAGGAATGCTAATTAGAGAACCATAAGACAATTTATACCTAAGTTGTTATACAATACTATAAAAAGGATCGATGCTGATAGAGGGAAGGGCATGCAACTAGAATACAGTCAGCAAGGACATGATCAAAGCTAGGACAAATAGACTGCAAATACCGTATAATGTGCAAACACCTCTAAGGTATGCATAAGAATCTGTGAAGCATCCTCACAGCAGGAGGCTGCAAGCACATTTGGCATGGCCTAATTTGCCAACATATCACAGCCAACTAATAAAAGCATTTCTCAAAGACAGGCAAGTTCTGCTGGGCTGGCCTAGCACCATGTAGGTAAAATTAAAAAGCTGTTCTCCATACAGCACGCAGCATCCATCCAAATCTTCGTTACGCTTTCAGCAGTGCGTGTACGACGCTGTTGGAGCACATTGCTTTTTGCAGGAATTAGCGGCGGGGGGGTGTCCATCAGCAGCAGGCTGCCGTTAGCCACGGGGGCAGCTCAGCAGCGGGTCCCTGCCTGCCCCCAGCGCGGGACCAGGGCTCGCCGGCCCCTGGCACCTCGGGGACAGCTCGGCTCGCTCCCTGCTGCCCTGGGGCGAGCAGCCTGCTAGGCTGGGGCGACGTGCCCCACATCTCTCGGACACCCCCGGCATTGCGCATCCCTCCAGTTAGGCTCCACGGAGCTGAAGGAATATTTCCTTTGCGATGCAGCTTGTGTCCCAGAGCGATCCTCAGGAACACCCTGCCTCGGGTGTGCTCCTTCAGACCCAGTTCCCTTTGTTCAGGCCATCCCATGGGGGACGGCGCAAGGGAAGGGACACACTATGGAGTCCCACGGGACTCCAAGGGAAGGGACACACTCCAGTCCCACGGTGCCGGCCCCAGCTGGCTCCCAGAAACTCTGCCCTGCGCTGCTTCACCGACTCCCCGCATGGCCCCACGCAAGAGCAAAAAGCCCACGCTGGATAAGGAGGGTTTCCTACCTATTTCCTGGCTGCAGCTGAAATACTACATTCTGTCCCCGAACTTGTTTTAGTTCTCCACACCCACCACTGCAGACAGACCCTTGGGCTGCCGAATACCCGTGTCCTCCGAAAATCAGAAGAAGGGGGAAGAGGGCACTTCTGAAAATCCCAGCGTTAGCCCAAACCAGTCTCCTGTACACAGATGCGCAACACATAAGGTTGCAGATTTCCAAGGAAGTATTAATTATTAATAACTTAATGCAATGAGAGCTGCTGTTTTCATTCTCCTCACAGCTGTCAGGGAGCCACAGATGCAGCACCACCTTCTGTAATTGGAATCTTTATTTTACAAACAGTGCAATAGACTGTGTTTTATCTCCTTTGATCCCTGTGTAATACAAACAAGGCTCACTAATCAAGGCTCCTTCCCCTTTGTTTGCCCTTCAAATGCTGCAGAGAGCCTCTTCCTGCTGGATATTGTGGTTATGTACGTTGCACAGTGGAAATGTGTGTGATACAGCCGGCATTACAGAGTTTTTGTCCTGACTTCAAGGTATCTCCATAGTGCCAACTGGCAGCACACACCCTCCCGGCCAGGTGCTCTTCTCCTAAAGATACCATTACGTACCAACAACTAACAAATCTATCAACAGATTTCCTTTATGATTCTTGGGGCTACTGAATTTAAATTCACTGCAGCAGCAGAATAGCGCCTGGATGGTACACAAAAAGCTACCTGGCTGGCAGAGCCGCAGCATGAGCAGAGCAAAGCAGCTCCGCTAAACCACAGAAGGGATGGATGCACAAGCAAATCCTAACCCCGTGGAAAGCCCTTCTGTCACAGCCGGAGCAGCGGCTGTCGCTGTGGTTGTCTGTCACTTGTAACTGCAGAATCCCATCTTCAGTTGGAAACTCTGGCAAATCTTAACCAGTTTCAGGGCATTTCCAAACAAAGGGAGCCATTTTCCGTGAGCAGCTCAACCACAACACTTCTGCCATTTCTGAGACGGGCCCTGATGGAAGAACAAGCTAATTTTGCCCAGGTTAACTACAAATTTTTACAAGCTTTTTTCCTTTAAGAGCAGGAGTGTTCCAGTGCTGTGGAGCAAGCGGACAAAACACAAACAACTTTAGTCTTCATTATAACCTGCCTGATTTTGACATAACTTCATAGGTAAAGTTCCCATCCTTTGAGTATGTTTCCTTAGAATATGGCAGAGCCAAGACATTTCAAGGAAAAAGCTTTTCCTTTGTGCTCTTTTTGCCGCCTTATTCTATCTGGTTACAAGGGGCATGAAGGATAACAGTTTAAAATTAGAAAAGATAAGTGCCAAATAATCAGGGACAGCAGGACAGATCAGGAGCCGGAGACAGCTGGGACTGGCTGGGGGAAAGACAGAAATCAACAGAAAAGGAATGAAATGCCAAACAAGAAGTTTTGGCTACAAGCAGTACAAAAATAATCGCAGATGAATTGATGAGGAAGCGATATACTGGGGAAACAAGCACTCGCTTGACAAAAAGCAGTGCCAATGGAAAGCCAGAAAGACAGTAAAATAAAGACAGACTGGTTGAAGAGCCAGGACAACGCTGTGGATGATGTGAGGAGCAGAGACTTACTGAGCGGAGTTCAGACTGTATCGGAGCCGAGTACCTGCAGCAGGAAAATCAGGATTACCCGAGCAGTGATTTGGCTCCAGGCAGGTGAGGAGGAAAGGTTATGTTTGGACACAAACCCCCCAGAGAAAGGGCTCGTTTAAAAGGGAAGGAAAAGCAAATGAGGTTTTGGGTAAGTGAGCAGCAGAATGTGTGTCCAAAGAGCACACCCTCTCCCTAGCCTTAGCACGCACTGGGGGGATAGAGACACCATTATTTTAGGAATAGGGAAAAACTGTTTCAGCATAATTAGAAAGGTGATGAAAACAGTTATTACGTTATGCAGTTAGTTAGCGTGTGTGATCCTCTGGCAACCCTGCAGTCCGAGATGAGGGCAGCTTTTGATGGGCTCTCTTTCCTCAGGGTGCGAGCTGGATCTCAGCAGCGGAGGCCACAGGGGTGTCTCCACCGCCGTGAGCTGTGGCCACTTCCTTCACCTGCCAGCAGTGGGGAATAAGCAGGATTTCTTTTTTCTTATGCAGAGAATTTGTAAAGGTGGGTGAAGCTCACCTGCCCCCCGGCCTTGCTGCACTAGGCTGACTGCTTTTCTCTTGGGCACATGGGGACACGGGAGACCCTCTCTCCAGTGAAACCAGTGCCTGCCCCAGGCAGCTGCCTGTGTCCTGGTTCTGTGCCCCCGAGCTGCCCTCCTGGACATCTCCCCTCTCTCCTCCCGGAGACGTGGAGGGGAATCCGGCAGCAAGGAGATGAGGAGGCTTTGGATCAGAGTCTGCATTCCCTACCTAAGTCCCAAGAGCTCAAAAGCTTTCAGCTGCATCCTATTCACATCTTTTCCTTGTCAGATATCCCTTGACAAGAACAGAGCCTGACAGGAGGGGAGGAAGAAGGAAATTACATAAGCAAAACAAAAGTGTAATTAAACTCCCTCTGCAGATGAGCAGATCCCGTCTCGGCTGTTACTTTACTTCATTCTGTCACATTCTGGACTGTTCTTTAAAGAACTCTCTGGTAAATGAAACCAAGAGGGCAGCTGAAGGTTTCCTTTTTCCAGGGAGCGCCGCATGCCTGGTCTCCCTCTTCTCTCCCGCTGTCTTGTGCCATTCTTACTAACGCGAGCATTGACTGGGTGAAGCACGAAGCATATGTTTTCAAGGCACTAAAATGAAACCACCAAAGGTATGGTTGAATTATGGAGGAAGAAAGCACGCTGCCACCGCGCCTCAGCCTCCCTGCGGGACCAGCCTGGAGCTGCCTCAGCAATGGCTTGCAGCAGTAACAAAATGCCAGCTGACCGATACCGTTAGCATTTCTAAGGCATCTCATCAATCACAGCTTAAGTCTTTCCCAGTGAGTAACTTAGGAAAACAAGGCCATTCCTCCCGCTCATCCTGCTCTGATGATTTTCAGGGGCTCCATTATTCTGAGTTACTGACAGATGCTTTGTTTCTCCCACTGCACAACTTCTAGGCGCAAACTACTTGTGATTGAGCACGCAGATCAAGTCCTTACCCCATCTCACTTTTCTAATCGGAAAAAGGCATGAGGCAAATTCGAGGAAAATTGCCTCCATGCTTCCTTCTTTCAAAATAAAGCCGTGATTATTTTTAAAAAGCACAGAGAGGACGCTGGTGGTAGGCTAAGTTTTCAACACTGCCTGGAGAAGAAAGAAGAATAGGTTCTAATGAGAACACTAGTAGTGTCATACTAAATTGCTATACTTTTGTTCAAGGTTATTGGGCAGAACAACGTGAAGATATTCCTTATAGCGGGGAAACTAGATCAACTCCAGACATTTCATCCGCAGGCAGGCAGAATATCATCTTGACAATCCTGGAGTGCTTAGAAAGACCAAGGCAAACTGAAGAGACCAAGCTGTTAAACCAGATTAGACCTTTTAAGAAATAAAAAGCAAAGTGCTGAACGACAACAGGCCTCAACATCCCATGTCCAATGAGAAGGTTTCTACACAACAGTATTTTTAGTTAATTTTTGGTAACTTATTTGCAATACGTGCAACCTGAGACACTGCAAGGCTACTATGAAAGCTGCTGAAACAGTAGTTCAAATAAGTAAATTAATCGCTTACATGGAAACGTTACCGTCTTTGTTCAGATACTTTTAGCAGCTGGCTAGGAAATTCGGGCAGGCAATTTGTCCAAAAACTCTTCAAGACTCATAAACCTAATAAGCCTAAGTCAAATTTCTTAAAAAAAAATTACGTCTAATTTTCTCTCAGTATTCTGATCGGCTGAAAGCTATGCCTTATTTGGGGGGGGCACAAAAAAGGAATCAGCAAAGTTTTAAAGTTAGGAATAGAAATGATGAACTTTCAAGAACGTTGAACAGAAAAGGAAGGAAGTGAATCTTTCAACTCAAAAATGCAAGGCAGACAGCAAATCCTCAGCATTTTGATCAGCAAAGACCACATAACGGTGTAATCAGGCTTATTGAGGGACAGCTTTATTTCTCAACTTTAAACTTTTTAACATTCAACTGAGGTTTCAGAAAATAATGATTTTATATGCATGTTTAGTTTACTTTTAGGGTACTTGAGGTTTTTGTTTTGGGGGTTTTTTTAGCTAATCGGAGAATGACCATGATAGCTTAAAAAAAAATATCTTGAGTTTTAGCTACAATAGAGGAAAACTGTCTCTGCATACCATTTCATTTCCATGACAGCTTTATTTCTGAAATTCAGGCTCCAAAAACTACCAATTTAATGCATTAGATGGATTTGCATGCATTTAAATTCATGACTTAAAGTACCAGCAACTGTGCTCATACAAAATTAACACGCACACACACTTGCCTACATTCGCTCATTACAATTTAACTGACCCTCAGTAAGAGCTACCAGTGTTTTCCCAGGTTGAGGAAGTGATTTACGTAAATGATCCCTAAGAGGGGGAACGAGGGCTCCGAGTTCTGCCTTCCTCAACCTACTTTAACATCTCACCGAAACTTCCAGAGGAAACAGTTCCTCATGGTTGAGGCGGCGTCTGAGAGCGGGAGCAGCCGGCACGGGAACACGTTTCTGCTCAGTTCAAGAAACAGTAGGTTTGGTTTGGTTTGACTGTCACAGAATGACTTCTCGTTATATTAGCCACTGAGCTAATTGGTCTTATTTAGGAAGGCATTGAATATGAAATGGAATGGCTTTACAAATATTGCAGTATCCTTAATGACACAGATTTTGAGAGTACTGTTTCATGTACTTTGGGGAGGACTTTGCACATGCAGTCAGACAGATGGCTGGATGACTGCGTATTGAGATAGTTTATTAACTGTATGAGTTACTAATGACCATATTTCCAGCCAGTTTTACCCACAGCTTCTAGCTTTGATGCTCAAAACTGCACACACAATTGCTTAATCCCTGCACTCAACTGTTCACCCCTCAACCTCGCATAACCCAGATCCCGGCACGCAGCCCGCCAGTGCAGTTCCAGTAAATGGGAGCAGACAAAGATGTCCTGCCGGCCTGCACTCAGCGGGGACAGAAGCCGGCCACGCGCTTCGTCTTTTGTGCCTCCAAGTCCCCAGTCACAGCTACAGAGGACAGCTTTGCAAAGCCTTTCTGCTGGTCTTGGGTATAATTGAAACAACAACCAATCCAGGAAAAAAGGTGAGCCATTACAGCATTTCTACACTATTTAAGAAGGTCTAAATAATGACATGAATTAAAGTTGCTAAATGAGTTGAGGCTTACGGTAAAAGGTGTCACTTCAGGGAAGCACTGCTCTACAATCCCTGGACGTTTGGCCGTCGGGCTGGCACAGCTCTGCCACGCAATGGGCACGCAGTGGCCGTCACACAGGAACAAGAGTCTGCGCTTGTCAGCAAGTACTCAGCGCTGCCACCCAGCCGCAGCGGAGCCAGGAATCTCAGCCTGTGGGAACAGCAGAATTTGTACTAGCTGACAATTCGGATGGAGAAATTGCTGGGATTGAGTTGTTTTTGAAGAAAGACTTGAGGATCTATAGGCTCTGTTTAAAAAACCCTTTATCTGTCTTTCTCTAAAACCAAGATTATACTTGATCTCTTATGTAAAACCACATATTTTGTCAAAGTGTCAAACTAAGAGCAGAATATTTCTTTAAAAAAAGACAACCGAATCATGGCACAATGTTATCCCTCCCATCATATCCTGACAACAATTTCATTGTAAATAGGAGCAGTAAGTGTTTGCCTATCTTAGCTGCAAAGGACATGGAGCTTATATGATCCAAACAATTGCCGGTAATACGCACAAAAGTAAGGAAAAAACATTATCCAGATTACTTAAAGTGGCAACCTGTTGTAATACGTTTATATAGTATAACCTGTAGAAGAATTCATTTATCTATTTGCTTAATGCAATGCCCAGTGTATGAAAATTGTACTTTGCACCATCTTATTTACTACAGGGAAGAAGGTTAATGCAGGAGAACATATTAAAGGTCATTTTCATTCTTTGAAATAATTAAGTGTAGCACTTGCAGAATCCTTTTGAGGAGATTTGCAATAGAAAGTGCTTTTAAGTAACTCCACAGGTAACTGCATTAAAATAAATCTCCTGACAGTGGAGATTTAACAAAGAACTTGGAACAAACCAGCAGCCCCTTTTGAGAAAGGGCAGTTTTTTTCTTGTCCCAGTTTTTTGAAGTTTTCAAACCAGCAGTGTCCACTGCACACCATGTTGTTCTATGGCGCTTCTAAGCACAATAACAAAATTTTCTTGTACTTGTAACTAGATTAATTCCAGATTTTCATATTGGAACGAACCTCTAACAATACAGTCTGTACCGTCATTTCACCCACATCTCTCAACGTTACCGAAAACACCAAAGCCATCCCAAAATTGTGAAGGGAAGCTCATTAAACAAGAGTAGGCAATAAACTGAAAACGATATCTTCTATCAAGGTAAAATAGCTAAAATATATGAAGTTGATGATAATGAGATATACGCACAAAAAAGAGGGGAGTAGGAAAGCGAAGTATCCTGTATTTTAATCAGCACTTACAAGACACGTGGCAGGATCACTGTGGTCACACCACGTGTAGGAAGCAGAGGAGCAGCAAGCATATTTTCCCTAAATGAGGTTATAAAAGAAGCAATGGGACGTGTCAAAATTATTGGGCACAGAAAATCCAGCTTCAAAACATTTTGGTGGTCTTTGCTCATGCTGACAGCTACAGGGCCACTGCCTTGTTTGAATTACACCTGGTAATTCACCCATTTTATCAATTACGCCAGGTAATACACACATTTTATAAAGACGGCGTATCTGGTGTCTCAGGTTCCTCAGGCTGCCCACAGGGACACCACGAGCCCTAACGAGCTCCTGGTTAGTGCTCCCTGGCATCGGCACCCAGCAAAGAGGTGAGCCACAAACCATGACTGCAATAGCAGTCGTGGACTTGCATCAACTTTGTAGATTTTATCATTTTGACAATTCATCACTTCTCAGCCTGAACAAAAATCAGTGCCCTGCAAGAGAGATCTCTTCTGTTTATTTACCTCTGGTTGCTGCTCGCAACCGTCTCACTTGTTTCTACATAAGAGTCACAAAAACCCGAACGGAAAAGCCGAAGGGACTGGAGCTTTCACCGTGTTCTTTAAACACCCTTAAGCTGAGAGCTGGAAGTGGCGGGGCCAGTAAATCAATGCCGCTGCCTGCCCATTAATCCTGACGCCTCTGTTGGTAGGTGGGAGGAGCAGGCAGCGTTTCTGACTGTGCCCGCAGTCCCTCTGGGGTCAGGGTAACCCTCCAACAGGGGCAGCGAGATGCTGGGGAAAGGCTCCTCCTGCCGTGGCACAAACCTCAGAAATATTTTTCTGCTGCACTCGGCTGTCACCGAGGGGGCTGTATTTTTTACCTTTAGACACATTACAAGCGTAATGGAGAATACATAAATGAATGCACAATGATTATAGATATTTATATGCATCCTGCTAGTGAGAGATCACAGCTATAATTCATATGGGGTAAAGTCACAAAATTATGAAGGTCTTCCTACCACTACCATTTATAATCCAGTGGGAATCCATTACATTTTTATTTCTCGTGTTACAAGCTGCAATTTATGACTGTCTGTATATCACATTATGTTTTAGAGGCGATGATAATGTAAAAGCAGCCTGACCTCAAAATGGAATAACTGATTCAAGCGAAATACCATTTCACAAAATGTATAGTTGGTTTCTTAGAGAAATCAGTAACTATAGGTAAAGCTTTTTAAATTTTAGTTATGGCATTCATTTTAGACAATCATTTTCATTAAAATAATCTCTTTCTGGGGTCATTTAATTTAATTTTCCTTTTAGGAACAGAGAGGTGGTTTTATTTAATTGTTTTTAATCACAACAAACATACAAACTCAGACTATTTCTGAAGCTTTAAATGAGCCCATTCTCTAATCTTGCCGTGTGATCATTCCCAAGCCAGTCTGGGACCAATACGGGCTGTTCCCAGCCCAAATGGAGATCTCAAGATCGCTACTATTTATCCACCTCCTAATTGCATTGTGAGGCTTAAACTCTTGGGGCACTTACATACACTTAAGAGTTACTGTGATGACATCACTGAAGAGGCTAAGAATTAATGTCAGATAGCTGTAATGCCTAACGACACAGGATGCGATGGGTCAGAGCCGTGCATACTATCTTCTACTTAGAAATGAAGTAGCATTTGTGATAACAACTATCCTGTGTCCTCCACAGAAGCTGCAGGCCACTCCTGAATGTGAGACACAATATGAATATTCCTTTATCGGTGTTATTATTGTTGGTTTTATTAATATTTCTAAGGATAAGAGTTCTATTACATTAATTTGGTTTCTTAAAAGCAACATAATTTTGTTCATAGCTTTGCAAACCTACCACATTTTAATTTTCAGATTCTGAAGTTTCCAATATTAAGGACAGCATCATCGCATTCTAGTTCCAGGTTTTTTAAAGCTGTACATTCTGTTCTCTGTTGAAGGGCTGTCTTTCCATGGGCATAAGTATTTCAGAACAGATCCATAAAAACTGACAGCTAGCTAAACTTTATACATCTTGACCTCACTAAGAGTTCAGTTTCACCTGCACTCGAGCCATTTATATTGGCGTAATGTGCTACACAAGTAGAGCTGAAGTCAAATTACACTTAATTAGCTAGACTATATTTTAAAAAGAAGATGAAATAATGGCTATAATATTTAATGTGCCACTTAACCATCACATTAATAGTAAATCTATCAGTAAAGATGACGGAGCTACAATGAATTAGCAGTTACCAATCTAGACCATTAGAGCTTTACGAGTAACACCAGTGAACAGCATTATGGGACCAACTCGTATCTTTTCTCATATGGAAAATGAGTCTCTTGAAATTTCTGAACGCCCCCAACTAAATGGGACCAGGTATGAGGCTACCCAAAGTCAGACGAGGTACGAGAATGTGGCTCTAGCAAGTGTAAAACATGACTCCGTTTTCCAGGTGTTAGCGGGGCACTTCTTCATGCGACTGCTACGCAGCATCCGAGTGACCTGCTGGCTGGGTTACCCTAAAGACAGACAACTCTTCTTCGGCATCCGAGAGGAATTCCTCCTCAGACTCACCTGCACCAGCAGAGGTGACCTGTCCCCAGTCAGCCCACTTCCCCGGACCAGCCCCGTGAGCATCACGGAGGGGCCACGGCTCGAGGGCAGGACGTGGGACCAGCCCGGATCAGCGGAAGCTGCCCGAAGCTGAATGCCTGGCGTGGAAACAGCCCAGCAGCTGCTGATGGCAAGGACAGATAACGGCTTCCCCACGCCGTGCTTTCCTGCTTTCACACCGAAGTGTTAAGGAATAAGCTGTCTTAATCTTATTTTTCCTACGTAACTTATTTTACTTTATATAGGTTGTAGTTAAAGTTTAACTTAATAT
This sequence comes from Dromas ardeola, assembly GCA_013398915.1. Taxonomy (NCBI): domain Eukaryota; kingdom Metazoa; phylum Chordata; class Aves; order Charadriiformes; family Dromadidae; genus Dromas; species Dromas ardeola. The sequence goes on along the minus strand of VYZM01018898.1, from coordinate 500,373 downwards.
TAAGTAATAATTACATCTGAATTATGAAATAGATACTAAGTTATAATTTAAAATCCATTTATTAATAAGTATTTATTTTGAAATCTTTCATCACTGGAAACGGAAAAACAAGTTTAGGTTCATCTTGCTGCATTCAGTGCCTGGTCTACTACATTTGCATGTCTTCTCATTTAATGCCTCTTAATTGGGGGTCTTAAACGGATGTGCACGGTATTTTATGTCTGTATCATTTAGTATGTCCTTTAACTCACTGAATGTAATAAAAGCCCAGAAATGAAAATTCAAAAATGAAGCTAAAAATTGAGGACAGCAAAAGACTTAAAAACTCTGGTCCTAATAAACCCTGGGTTAATTTCTCATCTTTTCAGAAAGCCAGCATAATTCTTACCTTTACCTGTGCTGTGGTCACCAAAGATAAGTTTTCTTTGCGGGCAACATACGAAGTGTGTCCTCTAGTTGTCAGCATTTTGCACCAGGACTTGAACTCTGCTCAGCAGAAGCAAAGACATTATAATCGTGACCTTGATTTACCCTTTCAAAGGAGTTGCTTTGAAGCAGTTCAGCAAGAACAGACCTACGTGGGATGCATTCAATTTTTTAATTTCTTTTCTAATCCAGGATAACCTACAAATTCTAAATTTTGTAATTTGTCTCTTTTTTCTGTAATGTAAAAGAAACGTAAACATTTTTTTCTGTAATGTGATTAAGAGAACAGTTTCAATACAAACCGGAGTAAATTATACTAGTGTGTCGGCCTGAAAATGAAGTATGGTTTCACTGTTACAGCAGTGTGACACAACTTCCAAAGAGGAACGACAGGCTGCTAAGCAAAAATGATGAGGAAGAGATTCTTATCAAGTCTTCGAAAATGTCAGGAAAGGGAATGACCTTGGTTTAACTACTGTGGTTCCGTAAACGTTTTGCCATGTCACAGCAACATCTCTGGTAGGAGAAGGGGGAGAAAAGGTTGTTTTTTCTAGATTTTCAGTGATGCATTTTGGGCCTTCTCCACCTATCAGGAGACTATTTTTATTTTTTTTAAATATCATCCTGATTACACAGCATTTCATACTGAAACAATGCTCTCTTCTTTTCATATTAAGCGAGCTTAACGTTGGAAAAAGGTGCAAATTTATCTCCCACAGTCTAATGCTTGAACTTTGAGCTTCTGAATGTTTCGGGAATGTCAGCCCCAAGCAAGGAAAACTGCAATTGCCCAAATAGCCTTTTTTTTATGGAAAGCCAGCAGCTTTCCACCCTGAAACAGAGTTCCACCATTCATCCCTTAATTCATTGAAAAGGCTGCCAATACAGGTTTAGCAGATGCTAACGGCCCACATACTTGAAACCATTTTTTTCCTTGGGCACTGAACATGGTTTCTCAGCCCCAGGCTGGAACAAGTGAAAAGCTCCACGGTCCATTACAAACATCCTGAGCTATTTGATCATTCAGATTAGAAAGCCTCTAAAGATTATACATGAAAACATGCCAGTTTACAATTAGCTGCTTTAGGCTGTGTGCTTGGCGCGCGCTCTGCGAAAAGCTTTCTCAACAGAAGCTGAAACCCTGGTTTCTATCTTTAGTACCAACCTCCCCCAGTAATAAGTTTCACGGCCACTGTGGTCTGCTCAGAAATTCAGGAGCCTCTGGCCACAGATAACCATCCGCTAAAAGGATAACCTTAAATGTTACCCTCTCAAGGTTAAAAAAGTGCGTTTAAGATTGCTCTGGCTTTCAGTTCTCATTCTTGCATCCTTCCTGAACTCCCGGCCTCCCAGGAGACACTGCCCGGTGATGGATGCAATGTGTTTTTCCTCTTGTTCTTAAAAGTCGATTCATTCATCACAGTAGGTGGGGTACATTTTTCAAGCACTGGAATGAGAGCTGGTCAGCACAAAACAGCATGCACGGAAGATAAAACTGTGGTGAAAACAGACCCGGGCTCGTACTGGGGGGAGTCCGGAGAAGAGCACAAAAACCTCTCCTACCAGACACGAGACCTCGTATCAAGCAGCGCCCCGCACCTCCCTTGCAAAAACTCTGTTAAGGCTCGACTGATGTTCTCACTATTGTGATGCATTACGGATTATTAGCATTAACCTGGAATATCACCCCAAAAAAATTAAAAATTTTTCTCATTGCTGAGGCCAATTCAGGCCTCAAAGAAAGAAAACTGCTCAATATACAGCCTGGATTAGTACTATCTATATAATGAACCCAACTTCGCAAACAGAAATTATTACAAGTATTTTCCACAAAACTTTCTAATAGACAATGACTTTTCTGTTCTCCATATATATTTTCTGCTTCATGGTATCTACACTCATCCTCTTAACTCCCCCATATAACTGCCAAAGAACATCTTTTAGAAAATACAGACCAGCTTTCACTACAACTGAAGCTGTACATGTCATTGTGAGGTACGTCTCACCGTTTGCTTTTCACGTCACAACCAAAAGGAACTAGGATGTAATTAACACAGATCAAATAACAAAACTATTCATAAGATTACTGAGAAAATTTCCTTTTAAAATCAGAGGGAATGAATAAGAGGGTTTGCCTTTGCACAGCACAGCTATTATACTTAGTAAAAAGTCCCCAGCCGTGGAAGATCTGACGATTGTAAGCACAGCTATGACTTTGGGACAGGTCACAAAACTCAAGGCACATGGTTTCCATCTCTAGGGACAGTTACTGTTGCACTGTGTATACGTAAGTAAACCAACGCTTTTAAAACCCAGGTTGCTTATATACGTACGCAAAATGCCAGAACACATTTCCAATTCAGAGCTAAAAGTACCGCTGCTCTACTGGCATAGAAAAAAATTAAACCTGGAAAATGAAATCTTTCTACTGCTGTTGATTTTCACGTGTCGCTAATCTACATGATCTGTTATTTAATCTACCAGTGCCATCATTGATTTTAGTGGGCCAATGCTAATGATTTTTTTTTTCCTAAAGCTGCCCTTCAATACAGAAGAAAGCCAGCGGATGTCATGGGGATGGAAGAGACCCCAGCAGGCAGAAGACGCCTGCCTGCTGCAGTCTGATCAGCATGCGAGGTGATTACCGTATCTCAGGTCACAACAGCTCTTCAGGAGGGAATTTCACACATAGCCAAGGTGAGACACAGCCCTTATCTATTGTAGGAAGCTGATATATACAGCAAAGGGCGTATGTTTTATTTTTAAAATGAGACTACTCTTTTTCCCTCCTCCAAGATCTCCTATTACTAAAACTTATTAGTATTAAAATACTATACCAGAGAAAAACAATTTTCTCCTTTTCTTTAAACTTTGCTTTGTTTCCTCAATAGCCAGTTTCTAAAGTGTGAAAAAAACAAGTGCAATAGAGAAAAGCCCACTTTAAAGGTACAAGTTTAACATTTTACAACAGTCTATACCTTATTTCAGCAAAAGTCCAAACACAATGTGCTTCCTGTCCCAAGCTTTGTTATACAACGGAAATCCTTTCCATAGAAGCATTGATGGGTCAAAACAAACCAGAACTACTCTATTCAGAAAGAAAAAAAGTTCCCTTTCCCACATATGATTCTATTCAAAGCACATTTGATAGCATGTACTGGCATCCGGATCGCATCTTCCCCTTGGCACCACGATACGTGTCTTTCATGGAATGCCTTCAAAAAGTGAAGAAATTAGTTGCTTATGTTCCCCTAAAAAAAAAAATCCCCTCTTGTAACCAAGGAAGGGGGACATTTCATAAATCATCCAAGAAGTAAGCACGTGCAATGAACGTCATGGGAAATACCAGCCTGGGATACTGGAACTCCATGGCAGCTCCTGGCAGCATCGGCCCAGTTTCACCCCATGGTGGATGGATGGAGGCAGCAACAGAGGGGTCACCAGGGAGAAGAACCCCTCACTCCTGGCTCCATGTGCCATGTTCCACATTTAGCTCTTGGGAGCTTCAGAGCCCCTTTGGCCCTACACATCCCTACAACGATCGTGAAAGCAGAGGACGAAAAAGAAACCCTTGATAGCGAGCAGGTCTCCCCGAAGCGACGGGACAAGTCCAATATGTGCACAGCGTCCATCTCTGCAGCATCACCAGTTTAGGTTACTATTGCTGATGAAGTGCCTTGTGAGTATTTCCATCATTTATATAATAGACAGTAAGCTAACACTAGCGTTCTATAACGCACATAACAAAATGTGGAGAAACGTTACCAATCCAATTAAAACCAGAAGTCAGCTTCTGCTTTCTAGAAAATGAACGTAGCATTTGATTTTAAATGGTAATAAAAGCCTTTAAAATCGCCATTATATTTCTTAGTACTTTAGAAAGATACACTTCCTGGCCGTATCAACCTGCAGTAGTAAATCCAAAATTCAGATTACCTTACTCATGCTAGCAGTACTACTAAGGGAAACGGGACGATTCTTCCCAACACGGGGTTCACAGTTAGTTGTATTATCGTAAAATTGTGGGTCATAGATCAGAATCCAGAATGAAAAATCTAAGCTAGTCTTAAGGAGACACAATCTGCAAAAACTAGGAAATCAATAAGGAAATCAATAGGAAATATTATTTGAGTCATTCACAAACAAATTTGTTTCAAGGGGCTTCATCTATATTCAGTCATAGAATTTAAAGTAAACCCACTTTTAAAATTTAATTAAGCTATAGCTGGGTAAGTCAATAAAAATGTGACCCTAGTGCCTTCCACCCCCTGCAGAAGTGGAAAAAAGAGCACTTTGTAGGCCACGTCTGAACGGAAGATTTCAGAGCAATAAGCCGCCTGCACAGTGACCAGCACACCAGGGCCCTCCTTCGCTCTGGACATCACCTAACCTTCATCAGCAAACGCTCCCAGCAGTTCTCATCTCGCTCCGTGGTACTGCACGCAGGTTTGTAGATGAGGTACCAATGAAGCTAAAAAGAGGTGTTTTAGCCCTGAACGATGGAGCACCAGTATAAGCTCCGACTGTATCCACCCGCGCTAGTAGGGTGGCTAATGGCACACGTATCCAGTTGTCCCAGAAAATATTTTGGGCACTGTGTAGGCCACTTCTGTTGCTGCTGGGAAAAATCAGAGCAGCAGGAGAGCCACGTTCAAGCACCCCAGGGTCCCGGGGATGGCAGGCAGGGCACTGCTTCCTTCTTCTCCCCGGGGGCTTGGGGGGCACAGTTCCATTTCCAGTACAGAGCGACCTGGAGGCACTAGGGAAAAAAGCAGGGCAAGAGAAAAACCAGAGGAGGTGCAGGAAGGAGCAGGAGAAGGGTACTGAGTGCACGCGAACCAGCAGGGAGGCAGGGGGAAATGCAGTGTGCTGGCTGGAGAAGGCGGGGGTGAGAAGGGAACCCCTAAACAGCAACAGGAAAAAGGAATTCTCAGCTTTGTGACAGGCATACCTGCAATCACCCAGCCATCGCCACCTGTTTAGTCCCAGCAGTTCCCTTCAAACCAGCACATCCACCTGTACAAGCCAAGGAATCTCTCCAGCACCCCAGGCTTTGGCCAGACGTCACCAAACGAGGTGCACGCAAACGCGCAGCTCGGCCTAATGGGCACAACTTCTGCAGAAGCAAGAAACTCTCTGACCCTCCAGCAGTAAGCAGAACAAAGCAAAGATTGTTCCATCACTAAATTCTTTTGGTTACACAAACCGTAGATTTATGCTGCAAACTATACGTGTTCATATTTATTAAGAAAAGCAGGTGAGACAGCAGCCTCATTTCCTCGTATGCTTATTGGTCTCTTGCTCTGGTAACAAAACCTGGTATTTCTCATTTCGGGATGTGCGATGCATTAGCCCTTACTGAATAGTTCAACTTCATGACGATGGTTGCTCTTCATTTTCTCTCTACCTGCAGACTGTCAAGTCAAAATACAGCACGGCATTTTTTCAAATATAACCCAAGACACCTGAACTGGTCGATCACCACTAAACAAGTAAATCCACACTTCCAAATATTATTCAAGTTACTGTAAAAAGTTACTGTAAACTTTAAACAACTGTTGCTTACAGCCTCAATAGAAGCTCTTTATATTTGCACTCGCGTAACTGTCAGAGATCAAGTCTGCTCCAATAGCGCAAACTGATTCACCGTAAAAAACAATTCCTTTGTTACAGGCCTTCATGTAGCGTATTAAAACTCTCAGCCTGCCCATAGATGCAGCCCCACTGTCAAATCATGCTCAGGTAGCCATCGCCTTAGTCTTAATTCGACCTCTCTTAAAACAAATCTACTGTTTGTAATGATAGCAGCAACATCCTTTTTTTTTTTTTCCTTCCCTCCAGATAAGAGAGGACAAAAAATCCATGTCGTGACAGTCAGAGAGTGCTTATGTGAAACAAACACTGTGACACACAGATGTGCTGCTCGATTTTAGTGCTAGACATGCCATCCCGTGCGGGGCTGGAGAGGGCATCTCTGACCAGCCGCAGTGAAATCCCGCGCAGTCAGGACTCCCTCCCCTGGAACCCCACCGGGATGCTCCCTCCGGAGCCACACCACACGTCTTGTCTCCCCCCCGTCCAGATGGAAGCCACGGAAGAGCATCACCGCCGCCAAGGGCGCATTCCAGCTTGTTGACTCACTGCTTTTCACTGCTATTGGGTTTGGTGCCTTTTAGTTTCCAACAAGCCAGATTTTTAAAATCAGGTCATATATAACACTTACATTTCAGAACACTTCTGCACTCGTTTCCTACGTGCAGCCTGAGCTCTGATAACGCTCCACAGGGATGATTAGAAATGGCTCATCCAAGCCTCCCCTAAACCAACCTTTCTGGCGGTCTAAAGGAAACACGTAGAAGGCATTTCTCATTGTGCTGCTGTACACCTGCATACGCCGGCCAAGGTCAGGAGAGGAAACAACAAAATGCTTCAAGAAAGTCAGCTCCTTTGTCATCTGAACGCGGGCAGGAAACACTGGAAGTGTCATAACAAAGTTTTTCTAATGAGACCTCAGCCCAGCCTTGCAGAAGCCAAACGCAGATGAGCGCTGTAGGTCCTGTCCAACTGAAATAGTCTGTTCTGTTCTATAGAGCTTTGAGGAATAAACGCGCTAACATCTGGCTGTTTCAGTGCGATATTCAAACAGGCCAGACCCTCACGTTCCCAGAGGTTTCCGTGCTTCAGAGCACAGAACCAGCCAGAGCACTCTGCTTTGAGGGAAGGGCAGGGACAAGGGCAGGGTCAGACCCGCTGGGGCTGAACTGCCCCGGACACCAAAGGGACGGGATACCTGGATTCTCTGCTTCGACCTCAGGCACCCTTCAGTTATTCTGTAATGCAAATAATATTAACTACCAGCCATTTTATTTCATAGATACTGGAAGCATATTCAAAAATATTGCACTTGGTGTGCAAATAATACATAAAAGGTGGGGTTTTTTGAAAATCAAGTGGTTTAAAATCATGCTTTCTCTTCAAAACAAATTTTTAAAGTTAAATCAGCATAATTTTCTGCTGCATTAAACTGGTGACAAGTCAAAACAGCTGCAAATCTACTTGCAGTAACTCATGAACATTTATCTTTCCTGTTGTTCACTGTAAATATATCTTTACACAGTACATTAATTTAGCGGCATATTTTTTCAGGAGCGCGCTCAGGAAGATAGATCCCAAGAGAAGCGTTCACGCACAACCTTTGCAAACTAGCAGGGTCATTCATTTTTCTATTTTTCTGAATTTCCAAAATTAACGTAAATCCGGAAAAGTCAAAGCAAGGATCTGACGGTCTTAAATGTTCCATTGTGCTTTTAAATATACACATTCTCTCCTTTGAGATTCTGTTTGGATGTTAGTAGCCGACCCTTACTCTTTTTAATCTCTTTGTTAAAAGTGCACAGGCATGGGCACGGCATAACCATTTGCACGTTCGAGATGACATATCAGCAAAAGAAAATTGTCCAGGGCAGATATATTTCAGCATGAATCATTAATTCCTAAAGCTTGAGCCTTTTCATTATTCATCACACTTTTTTCATCCTGCATTATTCCCTCAGTTAGCAGAGTTACAATGAGATACTTCCAGCTCCAAAGTGGTAGCCTGTAGCTGGGAGACCAGTCCCATGCCCCAGCACTACCAAACCGAGCAAATCACAGGTAACCAGAAGATTAAAAGTGATTTTTCCGCTGCATTGCGAAGATCACAGTCACTGAAATTTGGCATTTTATAGTCCAGGCCCTTCAACCTCTGTGACTAGCTCCCCTGACTATTTGCAGGGTACTTCTTTATGCCAAAATTACAAACAAGAAAACCCAAACTCCGGTCTTCGGATTTCCAACAGATTTGCGCTGTCCCTATGCTGTTGGAAGCTAGGAAGTTACGTATGCAATTACAAATATATTCCTTCCATTAAGAATTAAATGCTATTTTATCAGTTCTAGGGAAAGACTAAAGCTTTATATTCCACATTGCACTGCAACAGCTGAATTCAAACTAGTGAAAATGAGAGCAGCTTCACTGCAGAGACCCCACCACAGCAGAGAATGGCCTCCAGTGTTTAAATAAAGGAAAATACTGGCTGCTGTTGCCTCCACACGGATGGCTCGGTTTCAACGGGTTGGGGGAAAAAATCTATACTGACTGATTTCCAAGCCATTAGGAGTTCTTACACATACCCTCACTGGCAAAAAGAGGCACAATGCAGCCTGCAGAACAGGAACAATACATGGGGGACTGTCAGTGATACACTTAAACCATCTGCACTTGCACAGCGTTTGGCAGCAAAACCAGAAATAAGGCAGCCTAGGTCTGGGGGTGTAATAAAGGGAGTGCATATAAATGAGTAAAAGTCACTGAACCAATTTACAAGGCATTAGTGCACTGGCTGCCAGACTCCAGCCCCTCAGCAAGGATTCTTTCAGAGCAGCTCTCTCCACCCTCCTTTTGGCAGACGCTCAGACATGCTCAGCCCAGCGGACAGATCCACCAACAGCTTTTATAGAAAGCACATGGACCTCCTTCCCTTCTCCCAGGCGCGATTTTCACACAACAAACCCCCAGTTTGAACCCCTGTGGCCCTGGGGAGAGGGTGGCAGCAATCCGAGACTCGGATCCATCTGATCTCTGTCGCGGACACCTGCGGAGGCTCAGCCACAGCCTGCGCCTGGACCCCACGCCTCCCGCTTCTCCATCCCCTCCCTGGCACCTCCCGCATGGGGAGCAGAGTGTCGCTGCCTCCCTCCCGCTCCGCGAAACCATATGCCAGAGAGATCTGGCCAGCCCCAACTGGGATCTGCCAACCAGCTGGGGCTGGCACGGCGTGCTCCGAGCGGGGTGGTGGCAGCGAGATGGCGAGTTGGGGAGTGTGTGTGCGTGCGTGCGTGCGTGTGTGTGTGTGTGCGCGCGCCCAACCAGCACTGCTGGGGATGCTCCAGGCACAGAGTCGTCCTGCCCACCCCACCGCAGGGGGAAGCGAGGGATGGTCCACAACCCAGTGCGGGACACGCTAACGGCAATGGCATGACATCATGCACGGAGATTAAATCACTGAAGAGCCATAACAAGATAAAAGGCAAACCTAGAGACTTCAAGGGGCATCAAAGAAAGCATTTAAGATATGGGTCATCTCATGTCCTGTAAACACCCAGTGCAGCTTCCCTTCCAGGAACTGGTTTATTCGCAGACCCATTTGGCACGGAACACAGCACTAGTGAGACACGTCCCTGCTCTGGCACGTTTACAAGTGGATACGGTGCGTCAGCATCAGGAAAGACACAGAGGTGAACGGCATCCCAGCACTGCCCCAAAAGCAACCCCCAGTCTGTGACCTCCTCTTTGTTGCACCCTGCTCTTTTCACCCCAATGCTGTAAAATCTTACTCTCGAGATAGAACTCCTTCTGCACTTGATTAGCCTCACGAATCCCAGCATCACAGAGCTATTTGTGTGCTGCAGCTTTTGGGATGACATCCCTCCGGTGTCTGGAATGGTTATTTGGTAAATAGCTTGCAGTTCAAGCAATAAACTGACTTTTTATCTCCCCTGAGGCTCTCATAGAACAGTAAGCAGCAGAAAAATTAGGTTTCAGTCTTTTTTGAAAGAAAAATCAACACTATTTCAACCTTTTTTAAAGCTTATCTAAAATCTTCTTCTGTTTTAGAGCTTCCTAGCAGACGTTCAACTCCAGAACAGGTCAAACAGCCAGTGCTGCCAAGTGCAGGGACCGAGATCCGCTGCCCTTGGACACCCCACCACTGAAGTCAGGAGCTTGTTCCAGCTGGCAACACCCGACCCGTTAACGGGGAGAATGTCATACCACAGCCAGCATCAGCGTGGGCACACCAGTTATGTAAATAGTGCCGGAAGGAAAGAGCGGAGGCCATATCCCTGCTCCCTCTCCTGATACACTGCACCCCTTACAGGGCGAGGAATTGCAGCAGGACCTCAGGACATGAGCGCGGTGTCCGGAGAAACACCAGACAGGGCTCAAACAGAGGGAAATTCCCCAGCAGGTCCCCAGCCCCACCTCTCCATCCCTTACTGCACACTCTGGTTCTGTTTATTTTTTGAATTAATGCCACAGACATACAGAGTGCTTGCACTGCAAACTTTACCAAAAAGATGGATGTTATCCCTCTCATTTCAGACCTGGCATAACAGGGAGAGACTTCTCTGTTCTTCTTCTACACCAAAACATGAGGTTCCCATTTACATGACCAGAGTCAGAGGTGCAAGCTGGGCTGCTTCTACCGACAATCAGCAGTGTTAATGAATGAAAGGTAACGACGGTCGTCTTTTTTGTTTAAGTGGGAGAAGAGGACATTGTGTTGGTTTAAGTTTCTATTTTAAGGGACATTTTAATTAAAGCAAATACGCTCTTTGGGTGGAAAAGTTTCACTGAAATCAAGATCGTTTATCAAAAACAATTCTGGACAATTTTTGGTCAGCTTCACACCTCTGCATTAGACTTGCTCTTCAAACTCAAATCACAAATCAAGGTTAGTGTGCCTGAGTTTGCCTGCAGGCTCGCTTGTTAAAATCCCTCTGGATTGTGTTTTCAATGAACAAATCAAAGGGATTCATGATCCCCTTCTCTCAGCTCAATGGTGAGGCAGTTTCATTTTACAGCTCCTGCTCAGAGCGCTACTAAGAGTTCTAGTACAATATGGGGGCATTTTCTACTATCTACTTTTCCCTGTTGTTTCCAAACAAGAAAACAAGATCATTTGGGATCATTCCCTGCTGAACGTTTTAGACGCAAATCCTGCAGTCATTAGTCTTTATGCAGCCAGAGGTCTCATATACGATGAGAGATTTGCCTGATCAAGGAGCACAGGATTTAACCTTCCACGAGAGATCCAGTTTAATGAAATGCGTATGGTACAGCCACAACGGTGCTCTGAAAAACATTTCAGAAAAATGCTATCGCATATCCCCACCAAACATCCAATTCCATCAGCTTTAACTAAAATTCCTCAGCAGTTTTTTAAATACACCTTATGTTAAAAAAAAATTCAGACCTACATTCCTTTGTTTAACAAACCTGACAAAAGGAAGCTGAGTCAGACTCCCTCCAGGATACGCACCTCAATCTGCGACAAAAAGGAAAACAGTTACCAAGTGGAAATGACTAAGAGCACTGCACTGCCCTGATTAAAAGTCCCAGAAATAACAACACAACGTTCTGCAGAGATTATGCTTTCCACATGGAGCAATAATTGTTATTTTTTAAACTTTAAGTAATGTTTCTGCCAGAGAGGCCTCAGACAACAGTCAGATACAATTGCACATTTAAAATGGGAGGGATTTTACAATGATTATCGGAGCCCTTCAAAATCAGCATTTCAGGTTTGTTTTTATAACCGAAGGAAAGCTTATGCTCTCCCCTACCATAATTCTTAGCTGGTCATAAAAACACTGACGCGAGTATTACTGCTGTGACTGAATTTCAAATCCTGGCAGAGCTTCACTTCCACAGTGCCTGTAACGTGCAGGGTTTAGCAAGACAGACGATGAGGTCCAACCTTTATAAGCTGTTACAAAAGCATTCCTGAGCTGTATTGCCAAGGGCCAAAGCCCTTCTCCAGCGAGAGTCAAGTATTAGAACAATTGCTTTTGAGAAATTAAAACATCATTAGTTGCAGCTGTGTCAATAGCTGTCCTCAGGTTTGATGGCTGTGCTTATTAAGAAGGGCTTATTTATGGTGAAATTCCACATGATAACTAGAAATATTTGCAAAGGAAAAAAAAAAAAATCCACGCTCACTCAGTGCAAGGCATGGGCTGTTTTATTGACTTTGCAGGAATTGTCCTGGTTAGGAAAGCGATGAACTTGTTCATACAACTATGGGTTCCATGAGTTCTTTGAGGAGAACTTCACAGAGCACGGATCAGACGGGACAGCGAACAAGCACTACAGCGAAGTAGTGAAACAAGATGTAACCAAAAGCTACAGCCAAAGGAGTCAGCCTGCTTCGCCGGCTACGCAGAAAGTAATGAAATTGGAGTTTCACATCACCTGACCAATCTCCTCAGCAACAGATAAAATATAATTTGGAAGAAAGATGCAAGCTTTAATCTCACATTTATTCCATGCAGTTTTCAATTCCATTAACTTGTACTAACCCACTCACAGGTACCTGTGTATAATGAGAGCAGTCAAATTTAAGAGATTTAGCACAGTAAATGAGGGCTGTGTTTCTGCCCATTATAACACATTATTCTTGTCAGCAGTAGCAAGATGACAATTACTACTTTAGATTCCCAGAAACGTCAAATTCAAACTATGCACAAGCACCTCCAAAGCAAAGTTGAGTTTTACCCCCTTTATCCAAGAAAGGAAAGACTATTTTAAACTTTACTAGCATAAGTAGTCTGGAAGATAGCTCAGACACCAGCATTTAAATAACACAGGCTAACATTTTAAAGTTTCATAGAAAAAGAAGATGATCTGAACCAGACACCCAATCCAGGTGCCACCAAGTCAAAACATAGCAGCTAATGAACATCCGTGGGAAAACCTTGGGGAAAAGGGCAAATGATGCAGTAGGGAAAGCTGGATATAACATGGAAGAAACCTTGTACGGCAGCGCTGAACAGACCAATGAAAAAGGCCTGGTGTTATCTGGAAAATAATTACCACTGCTTTTACTCATGTCACCAGCTCCATCCATGAGTCACTCAGAGTAGTGGAAAGCTGTTAGACGCTAAGGGTTCTATTCATCTTTTTTACCTATTCCTTTCACTTCCAAAAGTTTGACTATTAAATTGAAGCACCTAAAAGGTAAGTATACCTGCCAATGTTGTCTGATCATGCACAGATTGTTTCTCATTAGCAAAACTTGGTGTGAAATAACAGTATTTGGTTTAAAACATTACCCCCTTGCTTGCAAAAGACACCAGTCACCAAGGAATTTTTCCAAAGTCTTATGATTTGGCCCTAATGATAAACAGAAAGAAGTCTGCAAGTCTAATATCTACAAGAAAACCTGCTTGTTAGCATTTGGAGTCAGCAGCTTTGAAAAGGTGATGAAATCCACTGCCTCGGAAGCAGAGCGGAGCAAACACCTGGGATCAACCAGAGGCGCCGGGGTGGGCTGAAGCCCGAGGAGCTCTGCCGCCGGTCGGGGAGGGCTGCACAGACAGGCTCTTTGCTCCGTAAAACCTCAGTGGACATCTCCTCAGAGCTAGAAAGGAGACCAAAAGAATCAGTTCAGCAGAGATGAAATCTGTAAAGCATAATGTGGAAGGTTTTGAGATATTAAATCAGGTTTCTAAAAATGTAAATGCAAGTATCTTCCTCCAAGCTTATAAAAATGGTTTTCAGTTTTTCTACTGAGCTCTGACACAGGGCATGCTGAAAATGCTGTCAGAAACTTTCTCGCTTCTTTCCTTGCACTTTTCAGTAGAGATAAAACAAGTCGACAAATACAAATCTTACTTAGAAGGCATCACGACAAACCTTGATAATCTATGCCTGTTGGCCTCAGGGCATATACAGAGAACACAGGGGCTTTCGCTTTTCCTTTTCCGAGCAGTGGACGTGAAGGGCTCCCTTATCCTCATCCTTTGTTTAGATTAGCTAAACAGCATGCTTACTCCCAAGCCCACAGATACCAACATCAAAGGCTATGCAACGGTCGTAAATACAGTTGAAGTCATTTGCAAAAAGTAAATCATATCTGGGACCGTTGTCTGCTGTGGGTACCAGATTATCACTGAGCTGCATCCTGGTCAGATAACTGCAGTTCCCTGGAAAACTCCTATCAACATCCTCCCTGCTCTTCTCTCAGCAACGACACAAGAACGGCTTATTTTCTTCCAAGGAAACTTAGCTCGAGTTGGTCTCCTTATGTAAGACTTTGAAAAATGTCTCCTCATCAGTTGCTTAACTTTTCTGAATAATTAATGTATCAAATTTTTAAAAAAGCAATTCATCTTTACTGCTGTACATCATAAAAATGTGGAACAATCTAGCCAACATCAGCCTTCCAGCAAGCCAGGAAATCAATGCCATCACCTGTGCTGGACTGTGATGACAAATAGGGACAAGAGAGTATTTAACTGTGGAACATTATTATTTAAAGTCCTACTTAAGATACATTGAACATTTGCCTATATTTATTATAGCTGGTTCAAAAAAAAGTGAGTTTTGAGTTACGTCCCGCACTTCTCAGATTTTCTTCTGCATTATTTAGTAAAAAAATTCCTCCTCCATTTGTAGTGTCCAACGCCAGAGATACCCCTTTGCTTTCAGCTTTAACATGCAGACCAGGGTCAGGAAACGGCAGGCAGCAGGGAATAATGCATCCCAGTCCCACGAAAGGTTTGGGTACGGAGGCTCGCCTGGAGAAGAGCCCGCTGGCTCATCAGGTTGGGCTCACGAACAGCCTGACTGCAGTTTTATGTGGGTGACAGTACAGGGGACACTGACGCTGCCCCCAGGCTGCCCTGCCCAGCCCCAGGGATGTAACACAGACGCCGAATCCTTCCCTTCTGTCTGCCCCGAGTGGTCTTGAGACTTATAACTCACCATAATCAAGATGTTACAAACATTTTGTCCTTCTGGAAGACCCACCTACACTGTCTTGCTTCTGGAATCATGATTTTGGCTGTGAAAAACACTGTTAAATTTCATTTTTACATCCAGCACTGACAGAGCTTTACAGGAAGGAACCTGGTCTTATTCATACAAGGGCTCCAGCTTTTTTGCTCGCAGGTATAAAAATCCTTATAGACAGGATATCTCCAAACCACTTTGAAAGTCCTGTTTGTGCAAAACGGGCATAGTCTGTGCTGATCAACTATCAGACACTATTTAAAGTACCATTCAGATGTTTGCTAACTCCTAAAACTCTTTATAAAGCAATACTAAATAACATACCAACTTTTGTCTTTCTCTCAGAGCCAATTTCCTTTTATTCAGCTCCCTCATTAGAGTCAGCAACAAATAAGTAGGTATAGCAATAATAAGGCTAAGTTTATCTTATTTCCTCCCCTCCCTTTTCTCACTGTATTACTAAGACTTGGAACAATAACAGGATGCCGGGATGCAGGATGGGAAAAGGCTGACTCCCAGCTGGAAAACCTTGGAGACTGGAGAGCTGAACACTCCCAGTATTGCTTAACGAAAAGAGAAGTGGATTTTTCTATTTGATCTTCATTTTCTGTACACTGCTTCACGTTTTGGGATACTGTTGATTTTAGTTTGCCTGATTTGGGAACAAACCGAAGCTCCACCAACTCCGACTCAGGTAAGGGATAAACGGCATTTGCTGCCCTTCGGCTACGAAGTTCATTTCAAGGTTTTTTACCTCCACTAAAAATCTCTTCTAATGTCTTAAATAATTTAAGAAATACCAGTAGACAGGCCATGAATTTTATACAAATCCACAGAATCCTTTGGGCCTAGCACCGATGGCACTTAAACCAAAGTAAGTGCAGACAACAGCAGAGCTGTTTACAGTTGACACTGGAAGAGGAAAATCTATGCCTTTCTTGGGCTATACCACAATATTCCCAGGTTGTTTAAAAGAAGAGACATTTTCTGCTTTTTTGTAGCTCTGTTTTGTAATATTTAGATTATGTGGCCGATGCTCATTGCTAATGCAAAAGGGACAGAAATGATACTGCTAATTGCACCTGTAAAGCCTTTCGGGAAGGATTTCCCTTGCAGTGAGGACAGCGCCAAGCTTTGCTCTGTTCTGAGCGACAGGCGTACGCTGTGCTGTGACTTGGTGTAATTATGTTTGATCGAAGTCGGGGCTGACCTGGTATCTGTCTTTAAGGTGCTATGGCTTTACTGTGACCAAGGCCAAGAGGAGGTGAAAGCCAGCCTGTATACTAGCCAGCTCTGGCGTATCTCCTGATAAGAGATTTGTTTAAGGCTTCGAGGGGAGTTTACATAAACACATCGGTGGCTTGGTCTCCTAAATATCAAGTTTAAAGTAGCCCGGGTACTTTAGCACCGTAACCCTGGACTGCCAGGTTTTACAGCCCCTGTTCTAAAAGACCCGCTATTCTTATTTTAGAAGCTTCTTGATCTCAGTGGTCCACATAGAACCACTCCTTCTGACAAGGTATTTTATGAGCAGTGGCTTGATACAAAAAGTTGGTTGAAAAGGCTTTTATCTTATCCTAAAGATAGTGTAGCTAGTGCCTGAGCTAACAAGTTTGCTGTACAGCTTGCAGAGACAAAGCATTTATGCATAAGAGATGAACTGATACTGCTTTTTCTGTGAGAACTCTATTCTGCAATAGTGGGACTGTCAGTGTGCACGGTACCTTCCTGCGCCAGCTGTCATGCTGTAGTAAAGATAAAGGAAGGAAAGAAATGCAGGGAAAAAAGATATGGAAGAAGATGAATTTCTGTGAGAAAATCTGTTCCATTCTTAGCTACCGAAAACATTGAAAGTTGGTTGCTACTGCAGTTAACAAAGGTGTAGTTAATCAATGTGTCCCTGCCTCCACCGATTATAAATCATTACATCAGCATTTGTAAAAGCATACAGTATTATTATATATGTTCATGTAAGAAAAAATATTAGACAAAAGCAAGGATACTCCAATGATTTAGAAAAGCTTCTCATCTTAGGTTAATTTGTGCCTTGTAACAACAACCAACGTACCAGAAACAAATCACAGAAATGCTGACTTGCAATTTATCTGCAGTTATCTCCAGGAGTTACTTTTTATCCTTAAATACAGTGTGATGAACAGGAGAAAAGGACACAGGATTTAGCATGTGAAAGCCTTAGAGCAGTCCAGTATAACATAGAGAAGAACATGAAGTTACAAACAATAAAACAAATGAATCTGAAAGCAAAAGATAAACTCAATTAACAAATCATTCCTGCTTTGTCCACAAATCTGGCCTTTATTTTTCGGAGCGCTACAGCTGCACTGCATTGCAACAAGAAGTATTTGCCAAAGCTTTGCTCTTCAACATAAGATCATAAAACTTTTTTAAACATCTTAAAACAAATGCTAACACTGAAATGATGCCATGAAATAGCTACGTGTCACTCTGCAGCCCACAGAGCGCGAGATGCAGGGCTCAGTGCCGCTTCTCTGGCAGAGAAAGTCCCACCCAAAGAGTTAAAGGTTTGCTGCCAGGTTTGCTGCACATCCTGCCTCTGCGGAGCGAAACACGACTGAAAACAGGATACAGGTAAAAACCACTGGGGATGGCTTAGAAGCTCCTCTGATTTATAGCACTTAGGAACAAAGCATTTCACTGTGCATCCATAAATCAACTACTTCAATTAATATTTCAAATTAAAAATGTCAAAACTTTTTTTTAAATTCTTTTTTCTTGTCAGGGTATATGTCTGCAGAACTACAGGCTTAAATCAGGCCAGCAAATACTGTATGTTTTCTAAAAAAGCAGAGGTTGACAGAATAGAGGTAACTGATTATTTCTAGCAGCTGAGCCTTCTGTAAGGAATCTTCATGGTTATTTTTGTCACGTGTTCATAATTCCAGTTTTTGCTCAGGTTCTAGAAGTTTAATTCAGAGGTCCAAATGTTAGTGCCAAGAAGAAAATAAGAGGTTCTCTGCCTTTGTGAGAAATTTGTTGGCCATGAAAATATTTTGGTGTATTTTTTAAAAAACAAATGTCTTTCCCTTTGTTATCCTTGTGGGTTTACAAATCAAAAATCCCTCAAAGTTTAGCCCTGACACAACTGGTTTCCCTTCTACCCTAGAACCAGTAATTATTTGTGTAAGCTGGAGATCTGCTGGGACAGAGGGATTCCCAGCTCACAATCACTAAGGTAAAACAATTCCCCACACACGCCTTTGAAGAGTGATAGGAATTTGCACTAGAACAGACTGGAGCAAATCCAGAGCTGGATACCGGTTGGATCCATGATGAGCGTTTGCTTGATCTGTCTGTGGACTTCAGTCCAGCACCTACTCCATGGGAAGGGCCTATGCAGGTTATTTCCACCGCAAACACAGACAGCAGACAACACTCTGGGGCCACAGTCATCATCACGAGCCACCATTTTTGCTGCCAAGAAACCCGCAGGCATCCTGCGTCCGGGCCTGTCCTCCGCCCAAGGACACAGCCACTGCAAACCCGGGGATGCACCAACAGGACTAATGCTGGGAATGATGATGCGCAAAAGGAATGCACATCACTCACCAATGTACGTGCCACCTGCCTCCTAAATTCTGCAATGAGTCCGTCCTTGAAATATAAAAAAATTAATAAAACATTGTGAAGAACCTGTTTACAGTTCTTCAGTGCAAGAATACAAATTAGCCCTTTCATTCAATGAGAACCTGAGCTTCGCTCATCTTCATCTGAATTTTGAATCTGCCAATAAGCGCAGAACATTTTAAGTAAGCTCTCTCCGTAACACACTTCTGAGATGGATGTTATCTGTGGCACGAGTCTATTCTGTACATATGTGCTCTACACATCTGCTGGGCAGGCAGCGAGCAGATCTGGGGCCCAGCCCTCCTAGGTGCTAATTAAAGCCCATGGACATCCACAGGACCTGGAAGAGTTCAGGAGCTCCGTGTTTTCCAGGGCTGGGCAAAGACGGGGCAAGGGCACAGGGGAAACTTACCCATCCACTTCAGGTGCCCACACTGCCTACGCTTCAGTGTGGGGACTCTGAGCACATCCAAGTAAAGATTTACAATCAGCAAACCAGAAAGAGTCAAGCAGGGGCATGGACACTCTGGTAGACTTTTCTCCAGACAAGTATTTTTGCGTGAGACAGACAGCAAAACTGTCTTACAAAAGATTAGGAGCTGCATGTGGCAGTGTTATCAAGTATCATCCACAAAAGGGCCCAGAACTTAGAGTGAAAAATGACTGATATTTTAGAGAAAGGACAAGCATGGTTACCTGGGACACACTGCAGAAATTGTAGGGGCACCTTTCCAAAAGACCAGTGGAGAGGAAGAGTATTCTCCTGCCCTAACACTGCTATCTGAAATGCAAGGAGTTACAGAGCACCACCATAGTTACGGGCAGACCAAAAGCAAAAATGTTTTAAATTCTTCATTTTTCAAAATGCAAAGAGGTCAGTTTTATTGTCCCAGTCTAGTTGTCATCAAAACCCTCATGTACCTGTGGGATTTCACCACCACCCTTTGCCAAAACTTTAGGAGAAAGACTCCTCTATTTCCACCACACATTCTTTTAAAAAGCCTACTATGAGTCTCCACAGATGAGCAGTGGCCCATCTGGCTCTGCCCCCCCTGAAGCCAGCCCTTTCTCTGCATCCCCCTCTCTCCCCAAGCCCACCAGCAACATCTGGAACGGTCCTCCTGACACCTGGCAAGGTTCGCAGGGCACAAGGTAGGTTATCTGCAGCACACACAGGCCCTTGTCCTTATCGTGTATGACACTGTAAAGGGAAATTCCACTTCCACAGCACGTCTGGAGGATACAGTTGAATTCCTTCTCCTGCCTTTGTCCACATTTCTAAGCAATGCTTTGGTACGATCAGTCTTCCTTTTCCCCTTCCTTTTATGATGCTATCTGCTATGAATTTGTGCTCTGGAAATCCTCTAGGAGTGCAAAGTCTGCCTCGCAACAAGGAGACTTGAGGAGACCAAGGGCCTAATGCAGCTTTCATGCAAATGATAGGAAATCCTGCCATTGATGGGAATTGTTCCTGCAATAGGTTCAGCTCATGGGCAGAATCTCCACTGGCACAGAGTTTTAGCTTAGCTTCTCCATTCTTTTTGTGGGGTACTCCCTTCCTCTACCCCCAGTCCTAGACCTGAATTAGAGGAGATTTGCATTATCTTACTGGCTTTTACTGTCGTTATCTTTCAGATATATATGGTCTGCCTGCAAGAGAACCAGTTTATTCATGCTAGGGTTAGGCCAACCAATCAATACTACTAATAAGGTATCAGGCTTTTCACCACCTAATCTATGAACCCAAACATGCAAGGAAATAGTATTATTGTCTATTTGCTCAGTCCTGTTAATGTCAGGGGGTTTTAGGCTGTCATTAAAGCATAAACAAATATTGCCACACTATGGACATTTTCGCATCATCCCGATTTACCAATGCACTCCACCTCAAACATGTAATCCAGCACAGAAATTAAGAAGCGAGGGCAGAAAGCAGAGAGCATAAAAAGCAGGAATGCTTTTTGTAATGGGTTCATTTTACAAAGACAATAATGTGAACTTGACAGTGACAAAGCCATTGCAGAGCTCTATCGTCTGTAGCGCTGTTTAACAAAGACATTTCCTTTGTACACCAGATTTGCCAGCAGCAGCCTTGGTAAGAGTTTAGGATTAGAATAGATACTGAATCCTCCAGTAATTGCACTTGGAGATGGCTTAAGTTTCAAACAGGAAGAAAGAGGCACATTTCTCTTTGGAATATATTGCGTCATTTTCCTGCTGTGAAATGGCGAGCTGTATTACCTGCCTTACAAGGATTGATCTTCAGCTTCTTTAAATGAAGAGAAAGGCTTTATTCACACAAGAAAGGGGGTTTCAGTGGCCATGATTAAAATATGAGCTGTAGGAGAAATAAACGTTCCACTGACACAGCCACTAAGGAGAAAAAAGAATTCCCATCTCAGCTTCAGCAGTATCTCCAGCTGTGTTTCGGTTGCAGGCAGCAGCCCCGGGAGCGCAGCACTGCTGTGAATAGGAACTTCCCAACAGTCGGGGTACTTTAATGCCGTCGGCCCCCGGGGGGGTGCAGGCTGCTCCCCGTGCTGAGCCCCAGCAGGGCACCAGCAGCCACCAGCCTAGATCCTGGCTTGAGAAGACCCATGAGCAGTAATGTCAGCCAGCCAAAAGCCCCCAGCTCTCACTTCTCTCACTTCCACAAAGACTTCTTACCACGCGTAAACAAAAGCCTGCCCTGCCTCGAACCAGGGGGACTCCTGCAGTCACGCCTGGCCCGTTGAACCAGCACTTGCCATAGTTGCAACCAGTTTGATGAAGCCAGCTCTCCTTGGGCGCCCCTTTCCTCACCGCCTCCGGACTGGGGCTGTAAAATTCATCAGACTAATGACCTGCTTAAGCCAGCGCATAGATAACGGAGCAAAACACAACACAACGCTGTGTTAAATCACAATCACTCCCACATGGAAACAAACCCATACAGAAAAAAAGTCTAGCTCTAAAAAATTCACAAAACTTACAGCAGCTTTCCTCATCTTTTTAAGCTTCCCTATGTCTGAGGGAATTTTCAGGTCCTCCAGCTTCCCTTTATGAGCACTGTAAGCTGGAAATACGCTTCCTTAGTTTTATTTTGATTTGAAGATGAGATTTTCCTGACAAGAGCGAAGCTGTAAGTAAAAATACTGAAAGGCTCATCGTAAATTCCTAAGAGCAGTAATAATATCATTTGTATCATCTCACAACACATGGCGATTATAACAATGGAAATGTTCCAGGAAAAGACTGTAACTATAGGGGTGGGCAGAAAAGGTCCTAAAGTTAATTAAGCCTGGTCTGGAAGTCTAGTTGAATAAGGGCCGGAAATAGAGAAGAATGAACTGACATTTGAATTAGACATTTAAAAAAAGGGAGAAAAATACTGAATGCTAATTACCAAACAAAATATATCCAGACACACCCTGGTTTTTTAGCCTCTTGCCCGGCTAAAAAACAAGAGATTTATGTACATGCTTTCTTTATCTGCTACAAAATTAAGTCTCAGAGGAAATACTAATGCATTCAGTTACCCAGAAGAATAACCTGGACAAAGGACTCAGAACACACAGCCCGCTAAACACGGTTTCTCTGCTTCAGATTACTGTCAGCGCAATAAATATCAATTACTGTGACCTGTGTCTGATGCTTGTGTTCCAGACAGATACTTTTGCTCTTGAGCTTTTGTTGAAGGAAAATGTCAAAAAAATCTTATCTGTTGTAAACACAGCTACATTGTACTTTAAAAAAAAAAAAACCAAAATCATGTTATTGCATGCAGTTCCTCAAAGGATAGGGGCTTTTCCTTAATCAAAGCTCCTCAGTCAGAGATCCGTGCTAGGAAGCCTCTCTGATATTACGGCTTTATCTGGAAACAAAGGGGAAGTGGAAGAAGCTCTATAATACATTATTCTCATAGTGTACCTTATTTTGTTTCAGCTTGGCCAAAGTCTTAAACATTCAGTGACAGCTTCGGCTAATCTCTGTGTACAGCAGAGCTAACCAGGGAGCAGCAGCAAAACAGATCAATTCTGAAATGGGCACACAATTCATTGTAGGAAACAAAGCTTCTGCTTAGAGACATTTGAGAAACCTTTTTAGTGATCACAAACACCTCCATTACACCCGAACTATCCCACTTCAGCACTGGGGTGAGCCAAATAATTTTTGGAGGATTCCCTTGTCCCCTTCTCACCCAAATCCCCGCTCCCCAAAAATCAAACACTGTCTGAGTATGGGAGGTGCTGGGGTGAGGGAGACGCCTGCACCTCTGTCTCTCCCACCAGAGCCACCGCAGTTTGAGCCAAGCAAAAGAAAATTGGCTCAAAGCAAGCGAGAAAGGCGCATAAATACGCCACTGAGGCCGACAGAGCCTCAATCATTCTCACAGAGTCAGTGAGAGCCTTCGCAGGAACACATACACCTGACTGCAACATCATCCCTCAAACTACTTTTCGGATACAAGGAAGAAGTTCTTCGCCTGTCTGTAACACTGGCACTTCATCATTATTTTCAGCATCTGTCCTTATCAATAATTAATCTGGATGGCAGATATTTTCTTCTTAGCTTTATATGTTGGACAAAGAATTCATAGGGGAAAATGCCTGCAGTTCCAAACTATGCATGCAGGGCTTATCCCACACGTCTTATTAGCTCATTTCAGAACAGAAGGGCTGGATTTAATGCAAAGTTAACCCCCCAAAATAGCTCAGATTTCAACAGCATTTGGCAACTGTCATCAAAAGACATGTGGCTAAGAACAAATTTTTTGTCATTTAATTGTTAGTTTCACTCCTGCAACATCTGCAAAGCAAATAAATCGTATTAGTCATAGGTCCTACGAGCTTACTGATTTTAAAAAACCGCACGCTCTAAATCAACAGAGCACAGAATCTATATGATGAGGTGATAATATTCTGTACCAACACCCCAACTCTGCTTGTGGCTTTGAGCATACTCACTAAACAGCAGAATATTCCTGCTCCTTAGCAGTCACTCAGCCCTCATCCATGTGCTCCCAAAGCTCAGCCCAGTAACTGAAACATGTATTTAATTTGCTTCTCAATTATCAGATTTGCAAGTAAGACAACTCAGATAAAAACCAGGTTACTATAGATCAACAGAAAAATGATTTAATTAAAGATTAGAACAGGAATCACAGCTTGTGCACGTCAAACACAGAAGCCGTCCCTCTTGGTTGGATAACTTAACTGTGTAAGATTTTTGACGTGATGCATAAAAAAAAACCCTAGCTTCTCTCCAACCTACGTGGAAGTTGCATACTTACATACATACTCTACAGGTACACAGAAATATTTTATTGGATCATGTATGGGATGCATTTCCACAAACAGAAATGTTTCAGATCCCCAGCCGTACTCACACCACGGCTATCCACAAAAGGCTACCAGTCCCTAAAGAACACAGAACAACTAGGCACAATCTGTCAGCCCTTCTCTTCCAAGTTTTCCCAGAAAAAGATATGGTTTGAGGTTTTCTTGAATTCTAACGGAAGCCAAATCCAGAGCTGACTCCAAGCTGTTCCGGTGTTATGTACAGGTAGATCAAGATCTAAGCCAAAAAAATGTGTATTTGTGAACAGAAAATTGAATCTGAATCTACACCAGCAATGCACGTTCAATAGTTTTGTAACTAATCCATTCTTTATCAGACGGGAGTCATGTAGGAACATAGATAGCACTCTCCAAACTGCACACATGTTTTTGTAAGTTTTTGGAAAATACACATTAAGATATCGTTAACTAGAATTTGAGGGAAACCAACAGAGGAGGTTTTGGGCCTGTCCAATAGACTTGCCTCTGAGCTCTCCCAACAAAATCAGCATTGACCAGCGACGGCTTTTTGTGAGCCAAAATGAGATCATAACTATGTCTTGCACACCCAGCTGAGGGGCAGAGAACGTTCTGTGCTGGTCCAGGCATGGGGGTACCTCTGTGCTGGTCCAGGCATGGGGGTACCTCTGTGCTGGCACGGGCATGGGGGTACCTCTGAAGGTCAGCGCTGGAAGGACCCGTGTTAGAGCTGAAGCAGCACCACCAACAAAACGATTCCCTTGTTTGTCCTGGAGGTCACGCCTGTGTATAATGGGTCAGATTCAGAGCAATTCAGAGCCAAGGTGGAGAAGAGCACAAAGTACAGGATTTCTGGCTCCTACGATGGCTGACTGCACGTGTAGCACCACACTGCCCATAGACTGAAAGCCCGCTGTGGGCTTGTCTTTCCCCACTCATGCCAACCTTTTTATTTTTGTTAATTACCTAATGGCTAAACTATTATCAGGCACATCGCTGATGCACAACAAATTCCAGTAAAGCCAGGAGAATGTTCTGATGCGAGATCTGACTCATCCTGCTTCTCTTTCAGACCTGGGATGGGGTGACTTCTAGCAAACAAACTGCAAATCTGTACAGTCCTTTTCCATAAAAGCCTCTTGGCCAGGAAGAAAGGAGAGCTTTGTGACCTCTTACAACTTTCTTCCTCACTCATTTCTCTAAAATCATTCTGTTTACAGCAAACACCTTCTTACACCATGTGTTTCATTGTTTTGGTCCACACTTAGCCTTCTCATATGCCCTTCTCTGGGTATTTACTGCAGCTCTGCAATCCCAGAGCCAACATGTCCCTTGGTGGAATGCAAACTCGGGGAGGACGTTCATCTAGATTTCATTATTGCTGCTCACGCGCCTTCAGCGCACGGGCTCTCACTCACTTCCTTGGAGGGCGGCTTTGTTTCTTTAAAAAGAAACAAGAAAAAAAGCCAAATCAATGCTTGCCTCCCCCATTTTTAGCCACTTCTGTATATGAGATAACAGAAAGAGTGGGAGACCAATTTGGCTGCCTGCTTTCCTCTTGCATCAGGAGATGAATCTTCAATGTATACATAGTAAGTATTCATAGGTCTCTTATAACCGAATTTCTTCATTTCTGAAAGAGGACTCCATCCATCCATGAGATGAAGTTGTATTTCGTACCACCCAGGAGAGAATTTTCTGGTGAGCTGAACAGATAGGGGAAAAAAAAAAATCATCAATACATTTTTTTCCCCAGACCCACCAGAAACTTGGAGCTGAAATCACAAAGAACTTTCAGGTTAGAATTACTCTCTTCTTCCCTGGAAGAAAATATGAGGAGCCAAAACCAGAAGTGCGGAATTACCTCCTCGGTGATATTGGTAGAGAGTGCTGCAGCGTCAACAGCAAGAACTGAACAGCCCCGAACGCCCGCAGGAGAGCTCTCACAATGCTGAGGGATGCACCAGGTTTTTTTAAAGTAGCAAGTTTAGTTAAGATACTGCTGAAGTGGCTATTCATTCAAAGGTACTATCACAAGTATAAAATGTCATTTTATAATCAGTTTTCAGGCAGGCACTTGCACTCCAGATTGTTTAGTCATCAAAGTGGCTATTTACTCAAAGGTACTATCACATATATAAAAAGTCATTTTATAATCAGTTTTCAGGTAGGCATTTGCACTCCAGACTGTTTAGTCATCAGCGAAAACCACTTCTCAGATTCATAAAATCGACATAAGGACAATCAAAAATATAATACCAGGTAGTCAGGCACTAGGCCCATTTAAATCAGCTCAATAATCTGGAAACGAAAAAGCAGCACAGTGTTCTCAGGAAAAGCCTATTTTTAAATGAATCATTGTACACTGTCGAGGACATGTGACAAGACAGCTTTAGTAAGAAATAAAAGAAACACCGAGTAACCACCCAAAACAAATTATATCTGAAGATGCAAGAAAAAAAAAAGGGTTGCTCCAAGTCCAGTGTTGCACAATTCACTGAGGCGGTTTTTTTGCGTGATGTTACTAAAGTTTGCGGCCCTACCCTAGTTCCCCTTCCTGCTGTACTCACTAGGTGCCCTCGGCCCTTCTCGCCCTGTGGCTCACAGCAGCGACGGAGCATCACATTCTCACCACTTGGATGCCAAGCAGAAGCTGGCGCACAGGTAACAACTACAGCGATGTGCTTGCTCTGCTGCCGCGTTTCTCGGGGTTCATTAGAAGCTGGTTGGAGCAATGTTGTTTAATTATGAGATGCAGAAACCGGGGGAGCAAAATCTGAGACTGTTGTTGCTCCTGACCCAGGTCCACCATCAGGAGATGGCAAACACATCCAGTCCTCTGTGCTTCAAACGCACCCTTTGAAAGGGATGTTGCTTTTTATCTAGCTGCAGTACTTTTCACAGAGAAATGAGGAGGCTTTATCAACTTACGCTTGCACAGCCGCTGAAGGTCCCTGAAAGGCAGCGTTAAGTATTGCGAGGACTATTTTCTTTTAATAATGTTTTGCCTGCGTACAAACATGCTCCCTCTGCAAAGCGAGCAAAGCACATCTTAAACTGCAGGCATCACCGAGAAAAAGGGAATGTGTCCCCCTCCTGTGTTTGGTATAGTACCTTGCCATTTCTTACTGCTCACCGCATTCAGACATCTACCTTTGGTCTTAAACATCATCTAAATGAGAAATTAATGTTAAAAATGGATTCTGGGTTGTTCAGGGTCGGTCTGATACTTGTCACCAGGTCAGATTCTGCTGTCATTGTATCTATCATGGCTTCATGGAGCATAGTAATTTCGGAGGTGTTTAGATCATGTATCAAATTTTTTGCATCTGAAAAAAAACCCTAATTTTGAAGTGTTGTCTACTCTGTATTGTAGGGTTTAATCCACTGCGATTTCAACAGAATTTTTTGCAGAGAGCTACTTAGGAATACTGGGGAGGGTGCAGCAGATAGGAGTGGGAGAGAGAGTCAGAAAATACTTATTAAACTAAATTAAAGCTAACCAAAGTCAATTTTTCTGACAAAACTCTGGTCAAGAAAGTTTTCTTGGTTTTCTTTCTCTTTTACGCAGCCAGCCCACCTCCGTGGGCAGGCACCATCCCAGGGTACCGCAGGGCCAGTCCCGCACCCGCAGCAAGGGCAGGTCGGGCTGCGCACCCCTCGCCTTCTCCCGACAGACTGAATATACTGTTTCGGGTATTTAGTATTCCCTGCATTTACATGGCTGCAGGCAGGACAGCTGAGATTTGATTAACAACCAGAAACAGCAACATTTCCAGTCCTGTGGAATGGAATAGATTATGTCCTATAGTATTGATTTATCTATCATTTTGTTAATATTTTGTGCTTTGATGAAACTCCCATTTTTGCATGGGATTTTTCATTTTCATTTACATTGTTCAGATTCCAAACAAGATACTGTAAGCGAAAATAATCATTAAGTTTCAAGCTCAATCATCAATAATAATTTCATTTCCAGCTTTTCTAAGAATCAGGTATGCAAATTATTTGAACAATACTGGCACAAACCTTTTAAAATTTATTTCTTTTCTGGTGTATGATAGCCACTTTAAGCAAATTCCTCTCTTAGGATGTTCCTTATCACTATTTCTAGCAATATTTCTGGTTTTCAGATGCTGAAAAACAAAAATTCTCGAAGATTAGCATAAGATTCTAGTCCAATCAAGCAGAAAAATACACCATTTCAGCTAAAACTATTTGCTCATTAACCAAAGTCTCCTTACAGAAACCTGGTTTAACTTCTACTTAACATGCAAGCATAGAACAAACTTCTTCGCTAACTAAACTAACCTCACATAAGCATTAATATACATTTGCAGAGCGAGGAGTAGACCAGATAGGAAGCAAATACCAGAAAAAAAAACAACAAAACACAAATGTTCATAAGGGTATTTCATCAAATGTGGTTTTATAACATGGATACCATATTTATATTAGCTGCTCATCAACCTTACAGTTGATTACTTAGCAAAACAACTTGTAAAATGCAAACTTTTAATTAGTACAGTATTGTCTGTATCTCCACCTGACACTTTTTTAATAATTACTCCCAGTCTGGGAGAAGAAACTACACCGTATGAGTCATGTGTCCCATAAATCAGTTTGAATACCAGAATTTCTCAGTTAACTGTCTATAGTACCCTGCAGACCAAGAGTTATTTGCTAAAATAATTCAACGCATAAAATGAGTAATGTTGGTGGAAAAACCCATCATTTGCTGAAAGGAAATTTAAAAGCAAAGCAAGAAACTTCACTATTTGAATAAACCATTCCCTTGCTAACTTTAAGGAACATTTATGGTCCCTGCTTAAATTGAAAAAAGTTTGAATTATTGGTCTAATCAGTCAGAGACAGAGGGGTAACGGGAGACTGCACACTAAGGTAGCCCAGCGATGGGACCTCGTGGCAGCATGGGACCGACCGGTCACAGCGCGTCCTGTGCTGTCCCCTTCTCCGGAAGCATGTGGAGGGGGGTCATTACGTGAAAGGGTGTGTCTTACGTCCTTATCTCAGTTCTGGCTGCCACAGCGGACATGAGAAGAAAGGAAAAGCCAATCCCTACATGTCATCTGCCTGTCACCCCTCAGAAGTTTTCTTGCTCCTGCCTCCGTGGGAGCGCGCTCCCCTGCTCGGGCATGGGAACATCTCTCTTCTGCTACTACCTCTGGCATTTCAAAGGAGATCTGCTGGAAAGAAAAACTATCATGGCCAGAAAAAGAGAAGGCATTCAGTACAGCTTGTCAAGAGCTCACATCCATGGAACGTGGCCTTCACACCAGGACAGTGCCCTTATCCCCTCACTGCTCGGCAGAGGCCTGCTCCTGAAGCGTGTGTATGTGCTGCCGAAGAAGGGTATTCTTAAATATTGTGATGAATTCCACTACGGATTCAACAGCAATAGACTCCCCGCTGCCAAATGGAAAACTTGCTCAGTATCACAGAGGAAGCCTTCTGGGAGTCAGACTGTCCTACGGAGCCATGGAGATAAACGCCCCTAGAACAGAGAGCACGCCAAGCGCTCGAGCGGGCAGTGTCACTTCCACCAAAATGAGACGTTTTGAAAGATGCCAAGCACAAAGCAGAAGTCATTTTTTGCAAAAGGCTCTTCTATATCCCAGCCTGTGTTCGACCTACAGGGCATCCCAGAGGGCAGACCAAACGCCACCAAACTGCTCATAAAGGAACCGTTAATTTACCAAGGAGGCTGGACAATGACTAATGGGGAATCCACTAATGGGGAGTTAAAGGAAGTGAAGCCACCTCAAAAATCTAAGAACACAAAGATGGATTTGCTGAGTGGAAGGGGTAGCTTGGGTTTCAGTTGAAATGTGCATATATTTAAAAAGGTTCAGTCTAGCGCTTTCA
Source organism: Dromas ardeola (assembly GCA_013398915.1). NCBI lineage: Eukaryota > Metazoa > Chordata > Aves > Charadriiformes > Dromadidae > Dromas > Dromas ardeola. The sequence goes on along the minus strand of VYZM01018898.1, from coordinate 470,604 downwards.
GCATTAATGGCCAAGCTTTGAAACGTGGCCTGAACTGTGAAACACGTACAGGGCACCTACTTCAAAGGAGAGTCTGCATTTGCTGCATGGATCCTCGGGAATAATCAGGTTATTACTGCAGTCCCAGAGCTCCTGTGCAGATAACAGTCCACTCCTAAAGAATCCCAGCCTTCAGTGTCCAATAAGCAGTGTCCCTGTGTGAGGATACCAAAGGTCCCGGAGCTGCTGGTACCAGTAATCGCCCTCACGACAGCGAGAGAGGTACCACGGGGAGTGCGACAGGGCACGGCAGGCTCCGAACCCAGCACTAAGAGAGGAAGAGACTGGGAAAACGCTACTGGGCAGTACTGTCCCCAGTTTTCCCAGCTCATCTCTGCGCTACAGCAGTACCGGAGATCTCCGCTGTACCACATTAACAACAGAAATTTAGTTTTTAAACGCCACAGTCTGTTTTTTTCCAAAACTACAGTCTGTACTAGTTGACATTAACCAACTGGTTTCCTTTGGTTATCATGCTTTGTAATTTTATGAATAAAACGCTATGCGATCACAACAGAATCATTACCAATGCCTTCCAGTTTCCAGTTGTAAAATGTTCCTGTACACAAATAAAACAACGCAAAGCAACAAAACCTCACTCATTTTTCTAAAAATATTCAGAGCCAAAGTAAGTGCAGAGGATACAAAAAACTAGCTAAGTCAAAATGTTTTATATGAATCCAGAAAACTGTAAAAAATGCAGCTTAGCTATTATAAAGCAACTTCAAAGCCACCTTAATTGCTCATTTCCTACACCCTCACAAAGGAGGAATGTTCCTCAGCTTACGTACAACAATCTAGAAGAGAGAAAAGTACAGGAAAGCAAATTTTCATGGTAAATAAAGTCTTTTTACTGCCAACGATGCTGCACCACAGGCTAACATTGATTGTCTAGTTACCGAAGAGTAATTCTGGAAGTGTTTCAGCACCTTCCTGCCGAAAATATTAATTTAATCTCGCATCAAGCAACCTGTGTGATGGCAACTTCTCTGTCACAATTAACAGTTTTATTTTTGATGTGCATGCTGACAGCTCCTAAAAGCTAATGGAAAGTCATTTATGTGTAATTTAAAGTCTGATTATTTGAGCATTAAAGTTCCCTGACAGTCCTTTATATTGGGAAGGGGAAATTTAGTAAGAAAAGGAGTCAGCTTTGCTACATTAAAATAACTTCTCAATCTGATATGAGTGTCAGGCCTGCAGTTTGCTTATATTAACATATGATGCAAAAATATGGTTCCACCTGAGAATAATTCCCCAAATTATGTTTCACAAATTATGTATCCCCTATTCTCAGGTTTTACCACATTTTAGATGGCAAAACCTGAGAATAGGGGATAAATGAACTTAGGTGCCTTCAAATGTTTCAAAAGAGAAGGAATTGAATCAATCAGTGAGCTCTCTGAGCAAGGTAATTTGCTATATTGTACTTGGAATTGATTGAAAATTTCACATGAATCATTTTTCTCATCAAAAAACCAGACTTCATTCTAAATCAGTATTTTCCATATGAAGATATTGACTCGGGCATATTTTGTGTCAGGCCAAGCCCAAACATTGCATTTGGGTTTGTCAAGCTGGAACACTTCATTTCAAGTTGAGATAAACTTTGATCTGGCTCAGCCTTTGCTTCCTGTGGCCACCATCCCCTCCAGCTCCGCTCTGCAACGGGCGACCTTCCCTGCGGAATCTCCTCTGCAGATTAACTCTGGTAGCTCGAGTGGATGCTGGCTTTTATGCTAGTTTTCAAATCTTGCACATTTTTTATTTCACTGAAATAGTTTTGTTGGTTTTTACAGTTGTCATATCATCTAGTTAAAACTGTTTCACGGAAGGAAGAAGCCTGATATTTCAAATTTTGATTCTAAGGCAGATGAAAAGAAATACAGAAAGTAATCAAACTTTCCTATAGAAGAAAAATCCATTTGCGCTTCTATGTGTGCTCCCTCTGATTAATCTGATTCTGTTGTTATTTATGAAGTTTTCACATTTTATATTACTTTCTAGGCTCCCGAAGAAGATGAACCACCTTATTCTACTTTTCTCATTGTTCTTGGCGCCAGCATTTGCTGACAAAGAAAGTCAGAAAACAAACCGAAACTTTTCTTCAAACAGCGCCAGTCATAAACGACTGAAGAGAGACTGGATATGGAACCAAATGCATATCAAAGAAGAGATTGATACCCCATTACCGCACCATGTTGGCAAGGTAAATAGCAGTCTGTTAGCAATGAATAATTACAAATGCAGGCAGCAAATGAGTATCTTGAAACGTATTACTTGTTTGCAGCCTAGGCAGAATAGCAGAGGGAAAAAAGGAAATAGAAATGGGACTTAATACTGACACACTAACGCGTTAAAATCTTGAGAATGTGGACACAGAGTAAATCAAGAACAATGTCAAAGGGATTCTAATTCTTTTGAAGAATGCAAATAAATTTTAGAGAATGGCAAGTATGGAGCATCCGCAGTGAGGAAACAATTGCACTGCACGCAGGTGCACAGTCAGGAAGGAAGTTTGGTGGCTGATGGATGTCAGTATTTTTCTGGCAGCTCAAGATTCTTTCAAAAACCTAGGAGATCAGCAAATAAAAACATATGCGTTAAAAAACATACAGTTTACATCTCTCAACTTGGACACAAAAGTGCTATGTTTAGGAATACTGTTACACAATCAAAAAATTTGTTTCACAAAGTGAAAGAAAATAATTTTTAAAAATAATAACGAGCATTGACCTGCCTGCAAACCCATTTTCTTCAGGGCAGCGCTCATAAAGTCCTATGATTAACTGCGTATCACCCCGACAAAGTTCTTCCAATCTCGTCTTTCAAATTGAACTACTTTGACACTTTTCAGATAAATGCAGCTGTACGTTTTCCTCCCATGTACAACAATCAGCATCCGTCAGGGCTGTCTGGGCAAAGTGAAACGGACCTTGCCGGATCAGCGCTGCTCCCAGCAGAAAGCGCAAGGGAGAAGGGGCCACAGGGTGCTCTCAGCTGACACAGGGCATCTCTCTTTCATTTCAGACCAATTCAGTAGCAGATTGAGGAGAACGCTTCTGTTCCTGGAGCTGTCCTAAACAAGAGTAATTCACTTTGTACCCTGCACCGCAGTCTTTCAGCGGGGAATGCTGCTGATTGCTTTTGCAATGGCTGTGTTCAGTGCATCGCCTTTGCGGGACTGAACACTCAATAAACCCTTTCAAAAAGGCCACGGCGGCAGCGTGGCAGGACTGAGTGACAGCTGTGGGAATATGCTGATACGTTTTGATTTTATCGTTCATGACCTTGGCTACTTCCTTTTGTCTGTTCACCCTCGGTTTTAGAAAAGGCAATCTTGGAACTCTATACCTTTTACACTGAATAAGTAAATAAAAATGGAGAAAGAAGGCAGAGACTATACTATCTTTGAGAGAAGGGTGAGGTTATTTTTCGTGTTACATATCCAGAGTTGTAAACTCTTCCTCAGCAGCCCCAGCGGCCAGAAGCATGATTCAGTATGTGGAATAAGGGAAGAAAATTTTAACGACACATCTCAAAAAAGCAAACAGAAATGAAAGAATGTTCAACAGTAAATGACAACCACGGGATAAATCAAATCCCGAATACCAAACAGCTGCGATTTATGATAACATCAGTAACAAAAGACTAGAAATTCTTGGTCCAACCCAGCAATTATCGATAAATAGCTTGCTGAAATAAGAATGCTGATATAGTGCACAGAAAATTATGGTTTAAACCTGCTATCAGTGTCCTTAGATGAGTGAAGGTATAGAAAGGGAAGAATCATCAGATTATCTGCAGATTAAATAATGTGCCAAACCATTTGGGATTGGATTAAATCACATTTTAAAACTGATTAATGTTCATTCCTTTTATCCGTCCCTATTTCATTGCATATAATCTTAATTTTTAAGATCTATGGGGTAGAAATTTACTGTCGTGGCATGAGCCTAAAGACTGACTATGACAAAAATTGCATGTGACTAAACACATGAAAGCTGTCAGCTATGGCAGGAATCCTGCTAAATGCTAAGTAATAGAGACTAATGCTGAATAATAGCTGTGAATATAGATTTGATTCTGTAATTCTGTGAAATCTAAGCAAAATCAGAAGGTTACTTGCAAACAAGAGCAGCTCAAACTGAACATGGTGGTGCGTGTTATATCAGACATAATGAGGTTAATGATTTGTACGTGTTAACTGCATGAACAATTTATATCTTTAGGAAATATGAGCTACGATCTAAAAAAAAATGCTTCTTGATACATAAGCAAGCAAGTTTCAGTCTGGATGCAAGTCTCACCCTATAACCCTGCATGGCTGTAGCTGCTGCGGTGCTGTTTGTTTAGTGATTCTCCAGATGACACCTAAAGTCTTGATTGCTATTCTGGTTTCAAACTCCGTCTGAAGAAGTCATGAGTGTGTGTATCTCCTGGTAGAAATTGTATTGCATCCATGCCAAAGCTCACTTTTATCTCTTTGGATTACACTTTCCTTCTAGATCACATCAAGTGTAAGGAACAACAACGCTAAGTACATTATTGAAGGTGAATATGCCAACACCATTTTTAAAGTCGAAGAAACCAGTGGTGATGTATATGCATTTGAGAGGCTTGACAGAGAAAAGAAAGCAGAGTATGAGCTGACAGCCCTCATTATTGACAGAAGAAACAACCAGTCACTGGAACCCCCATCTAAATTCATTATCAAGGTTTATGATATTAATGACAATGTCCCTGTGTTTGTACAAAAAGTATTCAACGGATCTGTCCCAGAAATGTCACCAGTAGGTACGTTCTTCCATCACTCATTTCCCTTCGTCTCTCTGGTTAAAAAGCAGAATTTATACTAAATATGCTGTTTGAAAATCCTTTTCTAGGAACCTCAGTCACCAAAGTGACAGCTGTAGATGCTGATGACCCAACAGTTACAGGTCATGCCACGGTTACGTACCAAGTCATTAAAGGAGACGAATACTTCACAGTTGATGACTCTGGTAGGTCAGATACGCAAATGTCCTCACCTTACACTTTGAAGAAAACACAGTTTTAAGTCTTTTTCATTCTAGACAAGGGGGATAATAATTCAAAAATATAATTTTAACCGTAATTTAGAAAGATTTTTCATTCACCCACACAATGCCACTGTCTGCATCCGCAAATGAACTAATAAAGTCGGGATATCAGGTGCTGTGAACTAAATGAGAAGATAAAAGGTCATTTTTTCCCACTGATGAAGAGACTCACTAGGAGCTAGTATCAGTTCATGTTTTCAGTTTAGCAGGGATACCGCTCCTTCGACCATACAGCAGAAGGGGAATACATAAATTCTGAAGCAGCACTCAATAATCAGTAACTCAACCCTTTGCTTTCCTAAACTTTCTTGTTTAAATTTTGCCCAGTTTTAAAAATAATGTCAGTATCTCTTATAGCCGTACTAGTCCTCTGGAGCAAACAACTCAGACGAAGAGGTGCTCAGACAAACTCTCTAGATGCTGTAGTGACCAAGTTTAGACATTGTTAAATTGTTTCCAAGTAGCAAAGATCAGTTTGAAGGAAAGTATTGTACAAAATATAAATATTCCGTCATGTAGAAAGATTTTTAACATTTCCAACCATAGAAAAATACCACTATAGAAATGTTACTTAAAGCTAAATGTGTGGCATAAGGCAAAAATTTGCTGTCAAAATTAAGAGATATTGGACATGTTGCAAAATCTAATTATAGTCAATGTTAATTTTTCAAAGGTGTGATTTCTACAACAAGGGCTGATTTAGACAGAGAGAATCAATCAACATATGAAATTGTTGTTAAAGCAAAAGATGCTCCAGGGTCTTCTGGGGATTCAAGCACAGCCACAGTCATTATCACTTTAACCGACATCAATGACAACTTCCCAGTATTCAAACACCGTAAGTATAACGCAAGCACTGTATCATTTGGAAACCAAGGGCTGACACAAATATAACCGATTTATGTCAGAGTTCAGCACAATTCAACTTTTCTTAAAAGGAGACAAAAGAATCTTACATATTCAGAAGGTCTTCCGCATTCCAGCCCTAGCTACATTTCCTGGGTGATGCACACCTAGAGGAGAAAATAAAAATCACTATTAATTTCATCACTTTGTACAAGATCTTGACAATTTTGAGAATTAATTATACTTTTATGAAAAATACATCAGAAGTGCTGTCTGTAGAGATATATAATGCTGAATTCTCAATGAAATATTTTTCTGTATGTCTATAAACTAAGAATAATTTTTAACTAAGTCCCAACTTCCACGTACACAGCCTTTATGTCTTTTTTGTTGTTTTGTTTTTAACAGCGTCATTTCACTTTAGAGTTCCTGAAAACATTTCAGTAGGAGGAGAAGTTGGCAGAGTCAAAGTAGAAGATATTGATGAACCCCAACACCGAAATACGACATACAGTTTTGTCAGAGGAGATTACAGGGATACCTTTGAAATTGTAGCAAATCCATTCACAAATGAAGGAATCATTAGGCCAAAGAAGGTACTTTTTCCAGAAACAAAAAGATTATTTTGTTTTTCCATATGTAACAAGTGTGTTTGGGACTAGCAGCAGGAAAAAATGAAAACACATGGAAGTCAGCATGAAATATGTTCATCCTGAAGCCCCTGCTGTGTGAGAAGGAGAGCTGGGGATTTACTAGCTCAATTTAACTGCCAGGCCTGGGAAAATCTAGAATGACTGCAGGGACTATGTCAGATATTCAGGTTACGGACTTTGGGCTCCTCTCAAACTTCAGATATTTGGATGCTTCAAAGAGTCTGTGAATTTAAGAGCTGAACCAACTGATCAAGTCAAAGAATCTTTCCCTTCTGCAGCCCAAGTGAAACCAAAGCAGAAAATGTGAACAAGTCCACCCACGCTCTTCTAAAAGTGCTCTTTATAGTCTGGCACTCGCTCCAGTCTGAGCCACAGCTCCCTTAGAATCATAGAATCACTCAGGTTGGAAAAGGCCCTTGGGATCATAGAGTCCAACCATCAACCCCACTCTACAAAGGTCTCCCCTACACCATATCCCCCAGCCCCACATCTAAACGACTCTTGAACACATTCAGGGATGGTGACTCCACCACTTCCCTGGGCAGCCTATTCCAGTGGCTGACCACTCCTTCTGGGAAGAATTTTTTCCTAACGTCCAGTCTAAACCTGCCCTGTTGCAGCTTGAAACCGTTCCCTCTTGTTCTGTCGCTAATTACCTGTGAGAAGAGACCAGCACCAACCTCTCTACAATGTCAAGTAGTTGCAGAGAGTGATGAGGTCTCCCCCCAGCCTCCTCTTCCTCAAACTAAACAGTCCCAGCTCCCTCAATCGCTATTCACAAGATTTATTCTCCAGGCCCTTCGCCAGCTTTGTTGCCCTCCTCTGCACTCGCTCCAGCCCCTCGATATCTCTCTTGTATTGGGGTGCCCAAAACTGGACACTCTCCTCAGGGTGTTTTCAGAGCTTTCCCACTAATTCCTTATAACTCTTTAAGAGGGTCCAGACTCTCCAAAGCCTTTATTATGGTTTGCTCTTTGTTTTTTAATTCTCAAACCTACTTGGTTTGCACCAGGGGACATTCCTGCGTTGTGCAGCTCACTGCTAAGCCAAGAGCTCATTGATTTCATTGACTTACCATTAAAAAAGAGAGGAGGGAGCACTATGAATCACCTCCTGTAATCCTCAGATTGACAGGAATGTGTTTTTCACTTCCAAATGTCTCTCTCTAGCTCTTGAAACTAGAAATGTCATTAAGAAGAGGAGAAAACTTTAAGGAAAAAAAAGTACCAAGTATTCCAAGACGGGCAGAAAGGTCTTCAGCTGCGGTGACACTGGGTGTGAGCAGCTTTCCTTCTCCAAATGCAGCCCTTCCCCTGGTCTTCCCAGGACCTGAGGAACACATTGCTTCCAACTTCTGCCCAGAGGAGGAGCAATAACAGTCCCCACGCGTACACACACCGGCTGATTTGGAATCAGCTCATCTTTTAACATGCAGCGGGCCAAGTTCACCCCACTGCTTTGTAACACACTTTTGGCCGTGCACATGTCATAATTTTAGATATACAGCCATGTGAGATAAAATTTCAACTGCTAAAAGAAGCACTATCACTGCCATTTGCAATGTCTGCTCAAAGGAGAAAAAAAAGAGTCCCCACAATTAACCACTGTGTAGTTCAGGGTGCTTTTATAATCTCAGGCAATAGTGCAAAGGGGCACAAATTTTGAAATGAGAGATAGCTTGGGCATTTCTTACTGCCCTACCTCCTGGCCTTCCCTCCATTGTGGGATTCTTTTTATAATCTCAGGCAATGGGAAAAACACGGAAGCGGATGTCATTTATCACTAACTGCCCCAGCTATCAGTCAGTGCAGCTACAAAGTCTGCCTCAAACGACTTCAGAACAGAAAGGCTAGCAAAGAGGAGGAATCCGGTCCCCAGCCTTTGAGAAAAACAAGTTTTGGTAGCTATAGAATTAAAAAAAAAAAAGAAAATTATTTAAACCAAGAAATACTCGCTGAACTTAGAATACCAGATGAACCTGTTCAAAACCAGAGTTGCTCAAGCCACTCTATTTATGAAAGAGAAGTTCAGTTTGGAAATGCTCCCCCAAGAGTCTAGCTGAGATGAAATTTGGAAATACTCCCAAACACGAATTAGCACATAGAGCTTAAATTTGCATAGATTATGCAAAGCTTACTTAAAACATCTCCAAAGGAAGAATATCTGTGTTTGTCTTTTTTCTAGCCCCTGGACTTCGAAAAAGTAGCAGAATACAGGTTTAACATTGAAGCGACAGATCCCACAGTTGATCTTCGCTATTTTAAAGTCGGTGGCTCTAGAAGCATTTCCACAGTCACCATTGAAGTCACCGATGTCGATGAGCCTCCAGTCTTCACCAAACTACCATATGAATTTAAAGTGAGGGAAAATGATCCAGAAATAAGAACACTTGGCTCAGTTTGGGCACACGACCCCGACGCAGCTAAACGGAAAATCAGGTAACACGACACCAGCTTTAGTAATTCTATTTTAAAGTGGAGAAGTCATTAACGATTCCAAGAACTCCACAGAGAACTGAGACTTTGGCCCTATTTTTCAGAATCTGCATGCCGAAAGAAAAAAAAAAAATCTGATTTGATTTTTCTGGCACTGCAGCCATGATATATATGGTAACCAACAAATACGAACATAAATTACATTTACCCATGTAATTACCACATAAACTTACTGATAAAACACTTACACACTTACAGGAAAATGCATAATCCTGGGTATCTTTACATGGTTATAATTTATTGTTACATTTTTTTATTGTAATAACTCTCTCAAGCATGTGCTTTGAAAAGAAAAACCAGACTTCTGAAACAGCAAAAGACAATAATCTGGAAACTTTTCCAACTGATATATTTTGCTCTCACAGCTTGCATAATTTTAGGGAAATATTCTGAGACCGCCTGGTCAAGATATTAATGTAATTTGTCACACAAGATCTCTCTGACCTTCCACAATGAAGAACCGAAGTGAAACACGGTATTATCACCCTTGCCTTGACATATCTCTTTTTAAACAAAAAACAGATTTATTCGACGAAGAGCTAGTCCTAATGGAGACTATATTAGGGTATCCGATACTGGAATTATTCAACTTCCCAAGCCCCTGGACAGAGAATTCAGTTCCTCATACAACATCACTGTCGCAGCTCAGGAAATCCTTGAAGATGGTAAGCGCTTCCCACTTCCCTATTGGAAAGAAATCAGTGTACAACTTTACAGCGGGACTGTAATGTATCAAGAAGGAAATCCACAACCTGAGAGCCTGTTTCCACTAAGCTCCGCATGAAAGGGATGCTTGCAGGGTTTGCACAATAATCTTCCAAATCAAATGAGTACCTACAAGCAGGTCAAATAAAGTTTTAAGATTTGGCCCCTAGCTATTATGAAAACGCATGCAGATTGTTAGAAGGAATAAAAAGGGCATGAGGAGAGGAAGCAGCTTGGGAAACATGGATAAACCTTCCTCATAGATCCTTGATGATTTAGCCCAACAGGAAAATATCTGAATCTGTCAAAGGAAAAGCGTAAATGAACGACAGAGCTAGAACCTCTCTGTATGCGTCACGCAGGAGGCGCAGAGGTGGACACAAACAGTGGGAAGAGGGGGGAGAAAGCCCTGGGGTTGCAGACATCTGAGACTTGTACTGTTGTTGTTTCAGGCCGTCTTTCTGACAGAGAATCACATGCCCAAGTTCACGTAATCGTTACTGATGAAAACGATAATGCTCCAGAGCTTGTCTATCTTGAGGAACCCAGAGTGTGTGAAAACGCTGCACCAGGAAAGGTGGGACGGGGGGAGAGTTCTTCCCCTAAACCTGAATTATCTAGTTGCAAGCTCGGGCAAAAGATGTCTTTTTATAAAAGTTATTCTCAGCTTTCATACCCAAGCACCTGATCACTTCACCAATTTCCAAAGCATCAGTGGTCAGAAATATCTCCTCAGGACTCTACACTGTTGGAATATTGACTTTTATCTGCTTAAGCACATGGGCTGCGCAGTTCCTCTCCCCCCAGGCTTTTAAGCATGTTTGTGCATTAGCAATTGAATCGTGAAGTACAGTCAAGCCTTGCAGAGCAAAAATTAGCAATTCAGTTGGATCACACAAATGTTCATACATGACACTGAGAATGAAACCATTTCAAAATAGTAAAAGAAACATTGCTGCATATACTGCTCTTGTAGTATTCACCAGAGCGCAAGTATCTGCATGCACAAATAGAGTTAGTATTCGTGTCTTTAGATGTTTGGCCTCAGAAATATTTAGCCCATATGTATAATGTTTGATGAATTAAGAGACTTTGTCACAGACTGGACTGACGGAATCTGTTCAAACACATAAGGTACTATTTCACCTTTCATTTAATTGGTAAAATACCTTTGAGACATAATCATACGCATTTTTTATATTTTATACATCTAATCTACCCCCAGTCGAGGTTTTCAAAAACAAGCCTGACATTCAGGGGTGGCAGTCTCAATGACATTCAATGACTGAGAGTCACACTTCTAAGTAAGCCGAACACTTTAAGAGACAGCCATCTTAGCTATTACACAATATTATATTATATAATGAGCCATATGTCTATGAGCGTAAGACTTTTTTTATGCTTTAATTACACAAGATTTCCTCTTGTGTTTCCCACCTGCGAATGAAGGGGCAAGACTGCTCTTTTTGAAGAGCTACAAGGAAATTACTTGCCTTGAAAGAACTTGAAAAGGAGCAACACGAGATATCCTTTTCCTGCCCTTTACTGAAGGGTTACAGAGCACACACAGCCCAGCTCTCACTGAAACATCGTAAGCTGCTTTATCACTGGGAGCGACATAGACTGACAATTGTGACTTCTTCCACCTTTGTAGGTAATCATCAGGATTTCGGCTACTGACAAGGATGAAATATCACCCAGAGGTTTCTTCAAATACTCCCTGGCCACAGAAGACAGCAACTTCTCCTTGGTTGAGAACTATGGTAGCGTATCCCTGCAATGCATTTTCTCGGCTTGCCCACGTGAGAGACTTGGACACAGGGGAGAAAAGCTGTAGCAATGTCCTGTGACTGCTCTAGCTAAGCCAAGTACCTATTTATTTTTAAAGGCTTAACCTACTGAAAAAAAAATGTTGTTTGTTGCCACCCAAGTTTCACTGGGTTCCCTAAAGGTTGGCTCTGTCTAAGAGACTGACTGATAATCTATAAGGAAAATCTGGTAGAGATTATCACTTAATTAGATGTCGTTACTTCTTCCAGATAACACAGCTAATATCACTGTCAAATATGGACACTTTAATCGTGAACTTGCCAAAATCCACTACCTGCCTGTCGTCATCTCAGACAACGGTGATCCTGAGCTCAGCAGCACAAATACACTTGTCATCAGTGTCTGCAAGTGCAATGAAAAAGGCAACTTCACTTTTTGTGAGGAAAGAGCTAAACAAGTTGGAGTCAGTATACAGGCACTGGTGGCAATTTTTATCTGTATCTTCACAATCATTGGTAAGTATTTGACTTTTGTAAAGTTCTGACTTAAAATGTGGGGATCATTTCATTTTGTTTTGTCTTAACTGAGGTCTACAAAAGCTTTGTGGCTATAAAATGGTCACAAAAGCAAAAATACTATAACTATTTGATTCATCTCACTTGCTCTTTCTGTTTGGCCCGTTAGCACAGTTGCAGCTACAAAGCTGTTCATTCTGTTGGAAAGGCTGAGTCCCTGGAAAGGTTATTGCACGTATGCATAATATACTTGATTTACTGTTACCAGGCTCACATGCAGCTATAAAACAGGAAATTTGTGCTAGGGCAGTAACAATAGGATTCCTCTTTCCAAAGGCTGAACTACTTTGGAAACCCTTTAAACACTACAGTGAACACATATACATAAATAAACCTGTAACAAACCAGCAGACCAGTACCTCCTCTTTGCTGTATTTGGAACCTACCAGAGAAGGGTCAACATTTTTTCTTGCTTGAGAAGAAGCCTCCTTTGCAATTACCACATCAGTAGCATTTGATGCCTGGCCTTAACAGATTTAGCAGTCCAAGGCAGTAGTTGAATCAATGAACTAGTGACATTGTGCATTTGTACTTGTGATTCCAGCTCAAGAGGCAGTTGTACAATTCCTGTACAGACTGAAACGCCCTGAGAACATACAAATCCTACAGTTAAACAGTATTATACGCTATTTTTTAAATAAGTATGTGTTAAAAAAAAAAAATCACTCCAGAAAAAAAAACACTTCAGACTGTGCTACATATCTTAAATGCAATTTGTTTTACTTCCTTACTTCTCTATTTACACATGCTCATCTAAGTTTTCTTTGCAGTAATCATATTGCTAATTCTTCTAAGAAAGAGACACAAGAAGGATTTGAGCGGTCTTGGGAGGAATGTGGCAGAGATTCACGAGCAGCTTGTCACTTACGATGAAGAAGGTGGCGGGGAAATGGATACCACCAGCTATGATGTATCCGTCCTCAACTCTGTCCGCAAGAATGGTATAAAGCCGGAACCAGTGCCCTCTCCGTATGCGCAAGTCCAAAAGCCTCCTGGAAATCTAACTTCTGGCGCTGGAGAAATGGAAATGATGATTGAGGTTAAGAAGGATGAAGCCGACAATGACAGGGATTTGCTGCCTTATGACACACTTCACATTTATGGCTACGAAGGTGCTGAGTCCATTGCGGAATCTCTCAGCTCTCTGGGATCGGGCTCCTCAGACTCAGATATTGATTATGACTTTCTGAACGACTGGGGACCCAGGTTTAAAATGTTAGCTGAGCTGTATGGATCAGAACCAAATGAAGATTTTGTGTATTAAGCTCAAATTAGCCATGAATCTTCTCCCTCCCACTACACACAGACATCAAGAGCCTGTCAATGGCCAAAGGAGGACTCGCAGCTCTTCACCCAAGCCATGCTAGGATTTCAAACAGACATGAAAAAAACCTGACAGCAGTAAGGTTAAAAAGAAACACACAGATCACTATTCGACTTCCCCCAGCACTGCTATCCTTGCTAACATTCGGTTCTTTCCCCAAAATTGCTGCTCAAGGACCTGCTCCAGTCTTGTAGGACACAACTCCTCTCCCTATCCAGGTAGACACTTCTCCTGAGAAGTGGTTTTGTCCCCAGTTTCTCCTTCATTCCTCTCCTCCTGTACTGTTTTCACCAACACGCATCCAAGGTCATCATCCGCTGGAACAGAGCGGTTTGGTGGCTTTGAGAAAGAATGTTTTGGATAACCTCCTGTATCTCCAGCCGGCTGGTTTGCCTGGCCTCCTCGTAACATCTTTATTGATATTCCACGCTTATGCTTAGCCAGCAGAGGAGAGGAGGAACATATGGTCTATCACTTAATATTAGAAATTATTCCATCACTTTCAAAAAGAGGCATGATTTTTCCTTCTTTCCAATCTATTAATTATTCTTGCTTTATAGTCTTCTACTACATATACGAGTTACTAAAGATAAAATTAGACAAGATTTTTAGATGCACAATCTGGTTTCATCTGTCATTTTTAACAGCCTGATGATGATTTCAGGCACCTTTCTGGCATGCTAGAATTTGCTCTAGCTAGCAGCAAAATTGGTTTTTCTTTCTGTAAATAGGATCTCAGTGTTACTCAATGGAACGCATCCTGCGGGGCAGGAAATGTGGAGATCAGGGGAATGTTAAGACTCCATTACTGTAAATCTCTCTAGATGGCAACATAGGTCTCTCTAGATTTCTAAAGAGCTTGAATAGGTTTTTTATTCAACACTGTTAAAGCAGTTGTATTATTTCAGGGAAAAACAAATGAAGGGCCTCATTACTGTGAAACTGTTTTGATTTTTTTCTCAGCAGGTACTGTAAAATGGGTATTTTCCACCTAGGAAAATATTGTAGACTTCCAAAGCAGAATGCTACACACCCACACATTTGTCCGCATAAAAGAACTGCAAATGTAAGTAAGGTTTTGGAGCTGCAACTACTATGTCCCTGGGAAGCGTGTGTTTAGTTTCTTGCCTGATGAAGAGCCACTGAATGAACAGAATGAAACTTCCCATGCAGGAGGTTACCCAGCCAAATACACGTTGTAAAAAGCGGGTCTCTTAGGACGATGGCCTGTCTCTGGCTTCTGGCAATGCAGATCCCCGTTGCCTTCAACCGGAACAGAGCCCGACCACACAGATACTCAATTTTGCAGAATCTGTGCTGGAGCTGTATGTATTAGTTTAGTTGCTTTGATTATTTAAATTTGGTAGCTAACCAAATAACACTAAATCTTTTTTTTTTTTTCGTAAACCAGTACCGTGGAACCTCGCAAATTCGCTTTTCACTTATTCATGTCATCTCTGATTTACACTCCCTTCCTCCAAAATGCTTTCTTGGCAGGAACTAGCAATGCACTATCATATGGTCTCACATTAGTCCTCACTACTGTAAAAACCTGTCCAATACGTTACTTAGTTGGACACTGATGCCTACTATCATCAATAACACAATCACTCAAATTTTCAAATATGAACTAAAGGAAAACTAAGTAGAATTCTGCCCACCAGTGAAATCAGCTTTGGATCACATCCTTTATAAAAGACGTACGTTTTGGGATGACAGACTTGCTTTTATTTTTAATGTGTTCATTCTCTTCTGTTTTGCTTAATCTAGTCAACTGTCTATGCTACTGAGGTTCCACATGTTAGTATATTATAAAGACTGCTAACTAATAATACTTACAGTTTAAGGTTTTCATCAGTAACTAGGTATTGACTATCAACAGGTAAAGTTAGTTATGAAATTATTTAGTGCAGTTAAGTGAAGTACTTTGGTAAGCATCATCCAGATAGTACTACCTGTAAACGTTATTTTTAAGCCTGTTTTATAAAGCTATTTTAAGGAATGCTGTATCAATTTCCACTGTATAAAGATGTTTGCACTGGATAGTTTCTTTTTATATTGCTGTACTGTATATTTTTTTTTTTTACTACATAAAAGCCACATCTCAAGCTTGGATGTTCTGTGCATTACTGAGTTTCACACAGAAGACAATACCAGGCTTTATAGCACAGTGAACTCAACCATAAAAACACTGGTATCTGTGCCCTAAGTGAACTCAGAGCAGACACAAATTCAACAAAACATTTTCCGTAAAAGAAGCTTTCTCCCACTCTTTGGAGAGCTGTCAGGAAAGCTCCTGGGTAAGGAGTGCAGTCTGGTTTCAGCAGCTGACCAGGCTGAACCCCCCGACTGCGGAGGACTCGTGCCTGCCAGCGCTGCAGGATGCATCCCCGTTCCCAGCAGATGTTTGGTATTTTAGTGGCCAGGCACCAGGGTGATTTTGAACCACCACGTTCACTGAGATCCTGCCCTTTTTTCTGACTGGAAGAGTATTCCTCTCAAACAGGAAAGGACTCTGCGGAACAGAAAGTACTAACCCCTGCGTCAGCACAGACCACCCACCCGCGGGGGAACTACACGTGTGCCCACCACCCGAGTGGTCTGTCAGTGGGAGGACAGGCTGACGTCAGTGTTACCCCCACAGGAGGAGAGGCTGACCCCCCGCATCACCCCCCAGCCCTGTTCTCCTACCTGCTTCTCCTCTGGCCTGCTCCTACAGACGTACCCAAGGCAGGATCCCTCCGGAACACACAAAAAGCTTTCTCACAGCCCAGGATGTAGTCAGGATAGCACAGAACAGTACACACCTGTGACAGAAAAAAAGAAAAAGAAAAAGACCCCTGAATTTGTAGCTTTAGATAGCACAGTTTCTTACCATTTCTTTTCACTACTACTAATGACTACCCCAATATAATCCCAAGATTATTCTAACACTTTCAAAAAATCACATCAATTTTCCTCAGATATGGCACTTAGAATTTACAAAGGTGGAATAAAGCAAAAAAGTTCAATTCCTTCACTGCTAATTGCCATGAGCAAACTCCAGATCAAACACACTTTAGCACAAGTTGTATTAAAAACACAATAGATGTGCTAATTATGTTATAATGAAATGCATTTTTCCATAGAGAGAATTTGATTAAACAGCTACTTGCAACTTGTAGTAGGGATTCTCATAAAAGTTTTCATTATTCATTTAATTAATGTGCATTTTAATATCTTATCCCTAAGAATATATCGTAAATTATTATTTTATTACATTCAGATGCAGAGGTTCATGCCATTTAATAAAGGTTTTTTACTCCCACCCCATTAGAACTTTTTATGAAATAATGACTTGTGATCAGCATCATTGATAAGTACCAGAGCAGGGATGAAAAGCTGTTTGAATATTAACACCTGGCACACTGACGCACTTTCCAGATAGCGCAGGTGAGCTAAGGTCCCGTTATCAAACCAAACTTCCACTCTTCAGAGAAAGAAAGAACAATTGTATCGGGTATTATCTGATTACAGTCCAGTACTACTTACACACTGTCAGAAAGAATATAACAGGAATTAGTTAGAAAAGGGAAAAAAAATATAGTATTTTCTGAGTCCTTGTTCTTCGCTTAGTGGATTCTTCCCTTTTCTGCTTGCAGCAGCAAGGGCTTAGAGTAGGACCAGAAGGGAGCAGGCAAGCTGGCAGTCAGACCTGCTCGAGCACAGGCACTGTCTTCCAGCCAGCACTAACTGTCCCGAGCGAGCCGCCTAAAGCCACGCTGGGTTTTGGAGCTTAGAGTTCGGAGTACAAATCCACCTAAATACATTTATTTGAAATGTTTTCACTCCTACGCATATGTCTCGTGCAGGGGAGATGCTCACGGTGGTAGTAAACATGCAGATACAATATCCTATTTGGCTAGAAATAATAGTTATGCTTATTCCCATTAAATTTCAGGTGGGGCTAGGACAGAAAAAAGAATCATCGCCATCTTTCCTGACATATTCTCCCTTCCTACTTTTTTTTTTTTTTTTTTTAAATAAATGTTTCAAGTTTGAGGGAGTAAGAAATAAAACTCTTTTGGCTTTACCTTCATGTACTTCCTGGAATGAAAGAAATCAGCAAGGTGGTATCTTTCCCATTTAAGAAGCTATCACAATTTTAATGTAGCACAAGTTATAAGTCTTACCAGGAACTGAGTAAGAGTCTGATGAGATCAAAGTAGATGATTTAGCCTAAATCTAGTCCATAGAAAAAGCACAACAGAAAACAAAACTGCAAAAACACTCTTTTAGTCTGCATCAGAAAAAAGAAAAGTAAACAAAACCAGCAAAACTCTTTTATGAGCAATAAAAACCCCCTGGATCTCTGCTGACCTCTCTCAGCTTCCTGACTTTGTTTCTGCCTGACCTGAAAGAAAAGGGAAAAACAGCGTTTCCTTCCACTAATCCCTGGCGAGGGGCTGTCCCACCTGCCTTCCCACAACACTCTCCTAGTTCACTCTAGTGAACCCCTTCACCAATGCCACAATCAACCATAAATCTCTGCGGTTCTCTCAGTCCTCATTAAAAAGGAACCACTACTTGAAAGCCAATGCTCTGAACGAAGTTACCAAAACAAGCACAACAAAGGAAGGCAGCATTCACCAGGCAAATAAAACACATCTGAAAAATAAGCCACATAAGGTTTTTCAGAAAGTCAGTAACGGCTGGACTGCAAATGGTCCACGGAGCTCTTCTGGCAGCCCCACTAGAGCTCAAGGCCTGACCTGCAATGCCCTCTACAAACCAGGACATTCTCAAATGGAAACGTTCAAAAGGAGACACCATGGAGCCACCTGCTGCTCTGCCCTGCAGAGAACCTCCGCCACTGCAGATATTTCTTCGGACATCAAGCCACTACAAACTACTTTTATGCAACTGGGGCAGTACAGAGAAAACGGACTGAAATCTGAGCCCAAATTCCATCATTTTAAAATGTCTTTTCTGAACAGCTGCCTGTGCTTTCCTCTCCCCATTTAAAGAGCAAACCTGAAGAACCTAGAAATGTCAAAAACCTGAAAGGAACTTGAAGCACCAGATTTTACTGCTGCACTTACTGCACGCAGTATGTCCCGTACCACAGATGCATAAACGCAGGCTGGTGCAACAGCAGGAAATCCCAAGCGAGTGCAGCCTGAGTCAATGATGTCAGGACGGTGCCGTTTGATCACGTGAAGGAAGGAAGAAGCCGACCTCACCTCCAGCTGCGGGGACCGCTGGCTGCCGTGGCCACAGTGAGCGCCTGGTGGCACCCCATCCCGGCTCTGCCGGGAGCGGACGCCTGGTGGCACCCCATCCCGGCTCTGCCGGGAGCGGACGCCTGGTGGCACCCCATCCCGGCTCTGCCGGGAGCGGACGCCTGGTGGCACCCCATCCCGGCTCTGCCGGGAGCGGACGCCTGGTGGCACCCCATCCCGGCTCTGCCGGGAGCGGACGCCTGGTGGCACCCCATCCCGGCTCTGCCGGGAGCGGACGCCTGGTGGCACCCCATCCCGGCTCTGCCGGGAGCGGACGCCTGGTGGCACCCCATCCCGGCTCTGCCGGGAGCGGACGCCTGGTGGCACCCCATCCCGGCTCTGCCGGGAGCGGACGCCTGGTGGCACCCCATCCCGGCTCTGCCGGGAGCGGACGCCTGGTGGCACCCCATCCCGGCTCTGCCGGGAGCGGACGCCTGGTGGCACCCCATCCCGGCTCTGCCGGGAGCGGACGCCTGGTGGCACCCCATCCCGGCTCTGCCGGGAGCGGACGCCTGGTGGCACCCCATCCCGGCTCTGCCGGGAGCGGACGCCTGGTGGCACCCCATCCCGGCTCTGCCGGGAGCGGACGCCTGGTGGCACCCCATCCCGGCTCTGCCGGGAGCGGACGCCTGGTGGCACCCCATCCCGGCTCTGCCGGGAGCTGACGCCTGGTGGCACCCCATCAAGGCTCTGCCGGGAGCGGACGCCTGGTGGCACCCCCATCCCGCTCTGCGGCAAGGCCCGCTCCCGCTCGCTGCTTCCAGGGCTTCTCACCCTCCGCCCTGCTCCATCACCTCACACCGACGTCCTACTCATGCGCAATACAACTAATCCTTCCAGAAAGTTAATTCAATCAGCTTCGTGCTTTAACGCTGTTTTCACAAAAACACTCAGAGCTTTCCAGAAGACAGAAAGGCTACAAAGCCTGGATTTATAAAGGAAAAAGCAGTGCGCTTGTTCAGGCATAAGTTTTGAAGGGCAAATGGGCAGGGAAATAGCTCTGGGGAAAGGACGCAGCTCCAGACGTCGTCTTCATTCATACGTCAGTCCAGATCTCCCTACCTGGGGCATGTTTGCCTGGCTGCCAGAAGCACTCAAACACTAAGTCCTGCTCATTTGTCATATGACACCGAAATCTGTTTTTAATGATAAAGATGTTGTCCAACCCTACTTAAAAATATTTTTCCTTCCAAAGCAAACTGCAACCACTAATCAGGATTTTCTCAAGCAATACCAAATAATTTTTATTTTCAGTGACTCTTGTATACAGTTGGGTTTTCATTGAATGAGCGTATTTGTGTATGAACCCATGTATTATCCACTAGTCATTATTTATTCATTATTTATATATTGTAACCATGCAGCAAAACTTTCCCAAGTAGTCATACAAACAAAGTAGGGAAAAAAAAGTATCACGAACCTCTCAGTGACCACCTAAAAGTGGGAAGCATTCACAGAAATCACTTGTCACACAATTACTGATTAATGGCTTCACAAAAGTCAAAGACTCCTTGCAAGTGGATTTAATTCAGTATTTTTAAGCAGTAATTTCATCAGGCTTCATCCTCTCCCTTACTCCTGCTCCTCCGGACAAAGTACTGTAACTCTGCAGAGCCCAGCGTGGCAGGAGAGGCCGGCTCTGCCTGCGCAGCTTCAGGCTGAGCTCAGGCTGGCCAGTCACAAAGCAATCGAGGCAAACACCCCTGCCAGTTTAAAGACTGTTTATAACGTTTTACTGGGCTAAGGTTATGATAAAGGTTTACGGCCGAGTAAGCGATTGTGCACACCAGCCATCTGCTGTGTCTCCCACAGCGTCTTCGGCAGCTGCTTCTCAGCCCACTGCCCCTCCTGGTCCCTCCGCTCTCCTCTCCCAGCCAGCTCCAGCTCTCTTCCTCCCGCTGTGCATAGCGGCAGCTGTGACGTCCCCCTGTTCCTGTCCTCAAGGAAAACATCCAGAGCCAGAACCAGCCCCACAAAACACCTGGTGCTCCTTATTTCAGGTCACCCCCATAGGAGCTGTGCTAGACGACACTGACACCACACTGATGGAGTCTCAGCAGAGCCATTCTCCCATGGGAACAGGCAGAATGAAATGCATGGACCTCTTTGAGCACCTGTACGACTGATATTGGCAGCACTGTGACAAAGGACTTGGCAGCAGCCACCACCTCCCCGATCCCACCTCAGTCACTCCTTAATTACTATTTTCCCATGCTGCAGACGGAGCACTCTCATCCATGTCATACTCAATTCCCAAACACAACACTCTGCCTGATCCTCTGCCCTTGCCAGCACCAGTTTGCAATGCACCGACAGTGGGTGGGTTGGGAGTCCCAGCACCCCCACTGCACTCCCTACCCGCTGCCACCCTCCTCTTGAATGCCGGGTGACTTTGCAGAACTTGGTGTAATAATATGCCCCAAAATAGCTCCTTGACAGCAAGCAAATCCTGTTAAGGATGGGGAGAGAGAAACAGCAGCACATGAATTTGTATGTCAGAAACGGGGCTGGGGGAGGGGGGGAAGAAGTTATTTCTCCCTCTGATCCAAGAAGTTATCTTATTATACAAGTAGCAAATTTTCTGTAAGCAGAGACTGGCCTGAGGGACACGCTCCCTCACTCCTCAGCAGCAGCTGAGCCACCTCAGGCTGCTCCGCTCACCCATCTGTCCCCTGGTGCACATGGGTCCCACCCTCTCTGCTCCCACAGACGCCGGGTACCACACAGCCGCTGTCAGCGTGCTGCAGGCAAACCTCACGGGAGAGAGCTCCCACCCTGACAGGCCCCTCCTCCGTTAGGGAACCGGAGCACGTTTCACCAATACCTGCAGCTGACAATAGCTGAGGATCTCTTCCTCAAACAGCGGTCCTAGCAGATCGCCAAGCAGCAGTGCCCACCCAGGCCAGCAGGTCCGGCACCTCTTGCAGGCAGCCCTGCTTGCACGGGCCTCAGCTGGCTTGAAGAGCAGCCAGGGGAAGCTCTGTGAAGCTGCCGCCGTGATTTACCACGCCTGGGTGTACAGCAGAGCAGGCAGCTTCCTGGATGAGGAATGACTGTTTGGACAGGAGGCAGAATGGACAGAGATTATACCAGTATGTAACACGGCTGGGGAGACCACGAAGCTCTCCTCTGTATCACTCAGTTGGGTGAGTGAGAGCCATCCACATGGATACTGAAACTTCCCAAATGTCAGAGCTAACCAGCTTTGGGTGTCTGACCATTTCCCAAACCTGGAGTATTTTATCATTGCAAACATGGGGGGCCAACAGAGCACTCTCCTGCTAACAGCACCACAGAATCACAGAATCAGAGAATAGTTTTGGTTGGAAGAGACCTTTAAGATCATCAAGTCCAACCTTCACCTGGCACTGCCAAGTTCACCACTAAACCATGTCCCTCAGCTTCACGTCTACCCATCTTTCAGATACCCCCAGGGATGGTGACTCCACCACCTCCCTGGGAAGCCTGTTCCAAAGTTTGACAACCCTTTCAGTGAAGAAATTCTTCCTAATATCAATCTTAAACCTCCCCTGGCGCAACTTGAGGCCATTTCCTCTTGTCCTATTGCCTGTTACTTGGGAGAAGAGACCGATGCTTGAGAATGACACAAGCTCTGTAATTGCAGCCAGGCGAGGATCCAGAGCTGCAAAACCCCCCAGCCTTTGTGACCAATGCAGCCAGGACAAGGACAGAAACACACGATGGCAATGCCCAGTTGTACTGCCTTCTAGTACTCAAGAGCACTCGCCAGCAGGAGCAGAAGGCAAGGCTAGCAGGGACCCACCGAGAAAGTCAACCGTGCAAATGAGCTGGCATCAAGGAATACCCCTAGAAAGCTAGCAGAGGGCAGATGCAGGGCAGTCAGCAGTACCAGGCAGCAGAGCTATGTCTCACGCTGACACAAAATCATTATCTCATTCTGTTGATTTGGCAGTGACCACTTGTCACCTGACTGAGTAATCACATCTTGAACGGACTCAGATTTGTCTCTCAGTACCTGCAGGGATCTGGCAAAACCGCTCACCAAGCCAGGCAGGGCAACAGCTTGGAGTAAGTGAAAAGCGTTACACCCTTACTGAAGGGCTGTACAAGAGTGTTAGAACCGGCCTCCTCTTCTTCCTTTGCTAAAAGAGCTTCCAGTTAGCTAGAAAAATTAAGTGATTCTCTTCAATCCTAGTACAACAAGATCCACAATTAATTCCTTCCTATAAATAGATGATTGAGCATCAACCCTAATCGGAACTGGGTTTCTTGAATTTTGTCGCAACATCTGGATTTTTTTGGATGTTGATGCAAGTACTTGGCAAGCAGAAAAGGCATTCTACGGGCACAGCTGTGTATAACCCATCTGCTGTCACACACATCTTCTGAGTGAACTGGAAGAACCACATGGCCTTCCAAGAGAAGGCTACCTGGCAGAACATTACACGGTCACCAGAGACCTATGCAAAGCTGACTGCCTTTGATGTAGACATATTTCAGAAGAAAATTTGTGACTAATAAACAATATGCACTAATGAAGCCTATTTGCAAGAGCAGAACTGCAGGCTCGTACCCTAGCTGCGACACAGACTTCCCTTTCCATCTCAGGTACATCACGGCGGCCAAGATTTTTGCTTTTATACATCAGGTGTTCAAAGTGGGACTCCCTCCTGAAAGGTTATCTGGCCATTGTCTTCCTCTCCGTGTGCCACAGCAACCATACAGACACACTTCCCCGCATCCTCGCAAGGGTTAGTTAATATGCATAAAAGCATTCTGAGTAAGTAACATTCTCTCTCTAACGCTTATGCATTTTAAGGATGAAAGCTGTAATACTATTCATTATTTTACAGCACACTTCCAGGCACAAGAGATTTTTGCAAAAGATCTATGAAGACTTACAATTAAAACACCCTCCCCTGCACATATTTACAGCTCTGTATGGTGTATATAGCATTATTCCCATTGCAATTAACAGAGAGCCTATAGCATAAAGCATGAGTAGAACCTGCATTTCACAGGTCACTGTGAGCAAGAGTGATGGGTAACAGAGTTAATACGAGGGAGAGTTAGAGCAAGGTAGTTACGTACACATCTGGAAGTTAAAATTACCATGTTAGGCATTTAAAATCCGTGGCATAGCCACAGAGAGTATTTCTTGCATGCAGAAAACACTGGTGAGAAATAAAGCACAGATTTTATTTTTATGAGATGCTAAACGAATGACCAATATACCTCACGTGGCTCCATATGGGATAGAAAGAGACTCATACTTAGTCAAGGGATTCAAGTTTCAGTGCCTTTTCTTTATTTCAATTCTGTCTCTAAGAAACATGCTTATTTTAGCCATTCATACTACTTACATCAGACCTTTATTGCAGCTGCCCAAATTATCCCATTTCAGACCACAACAAATTATCAACACTCAGCTGTTTCTCTTGCATAGCTCTAAGATTAGCTTTTTGAATTTCAACCCACCTCTGATGTTTTCAGTCACCAGGTTCAGCGGCCCTCTTGTTCAAATCCTTTACAGCACAGGAAAGGACTCATGAAACACACTCACAGCTAGTTAGCATTCCCTTTGACTACGGAACGCTCATCCCAGGACAGTTCTGAAGACCCCAAGAACAGCTGAACACTTGGACAAACTTTCATTCCCATGCCAGCAGCTGGATGGGCTAACGTCCAAGGGATTGGCCTTGGAAGCATTCGCATGTAGAATTTAAACTTAAGAGCAGACACACTTCAAATGGAGCTAAACTGGACTCCACTTAGGTAGAGAACAAGAAGTACTGTATGCGTTTATGGAGTGCATTTTGTTTTGATGCTTCTCAAAGGTGCCTAGAATTGCATCGCTATAAACAGGACCTACAGCAGCTGTGGCTGCATAAGCCACCCTGTGAAGAATCCCTACGACATGCCCCTAACGCGCAGTAACACAGGACTGTTCACAGGGTACTCGCCTCCGAGACTTGCTTACAGCAGTATTAAAGAGGCAATATCTCAAAACTTTTCTTTTTTTGCTAGGAAAGGAGAAGCCTTCACACACCAGCGTCCATATGAAGCCCAGTAATGATAAAATTTTCATCCAGAACTGCTGTAGACTTTAGTTTAAGCCTCTGGACTTATCCCTAGCAAAACTCCTGCATGAACATTATACATTATTTATTGTTGTGACTCTGAAATATCTGTATTAATCCCAAAGGAGATGGGAGAGACTGAAGCCCAGGGTAGGTGAGCTGATAGCACCGAGTTCCTGAACGAAAACTGAACTGTACATCCACCAGTTCTCAGAAACAGTCCAAAATGCTAAGCACCTGCAACGGCCCAGGAAAGCATCCTTGAATTCACACGCTGGGGATAAGAGTATTGTTAACGTGCTGCCTTTAGAAGCTAAAGTCTTCCTGAGGCTTCCTTGCTTTCTGAAAACAAGACAGGGCATTCCTAAAGAGGATCCTTGCCCGAGTAATTGTTAAGCACCCAGAGTGTGCAGAAATTGAAGTTTACCGAGTGTCTTTCTGCTCCTCGCTGAAATGAACTAGCAATCTTCCCTAGGTCCCTTTTCACAGGAAGTATTTTGAGTGCAGATCCAAACTTCTGCCTGCCCACATGTGCTAATACAAGTTCAGCTGGATTCACTTAACCCTGAGAGACTTCCCAATACTGTGTACGAAGAGAAAGGGCCTGGTGCTGATTCCATTCCTCCTCACGAAGGGGAGGTGAGACAGGAATCCGACTGTGACCATCACCCCACTGTGATTTCCCTGCCCTCTCCCGAGCACTGCACACCTACTTCACCATGCAGGGATAAGGCTCTTACTGACCACAAATGCTGTGATTGCACTACACCCACATGTTCAGCTGCCCATTGCCCCACAGGCAGGACAGTCTGCGAAGAGCTGATGCTGTCCAGAGACTCTGGAACATATATACTGCTCTGGAACACGCATATCGCTCTAAGCGCCTCTGATCTGAACGAGGCTCCACCACTATGAGAGCACAGTTCCACATTATAATCGTTGGACAAATGTTAAATCACAGCACAGTATATTGCAAGCACCAAATAAAGATTTGAAAGCTGGGTTATAGGACCCTGAAGATATGTTTATCATAGAAATGCTGGTGGAAGCTTAATTACAGTGATACTACTATGCGCTGCTCTGCTAGGCAAGCTATTTAAGTCCTTTCAATAATGTTTTGCTGTAATGGGAACAGTTCAAGCTGCAAT
Source organism: Dromas ardeola (assembly GCA_013398915.1). Classification (NCBI taxonomy): domain Eukaryota; kingdom Metazoa; phylum Chordata; class Aves; order Charadriiformes; family Dromadidae; genus Dromas; species Dromas ardeola. The sequence continues at coordinate 444,645 of VYZM01018898.1, read as the reverse complement.
AGCAGGTTTGCGACACAGAAAACATTAGAGCACTTGATCTTATTCCTTCCAATGCATTCATTTTAATAGGGTTTTTTTCTGCTGCTCCACCTATCAGTTGCCCTTATCTCCAGAGAGCAGAATTGCCTTTTTTCTGCCATTTGCAGTTATGATTTTCAGATTCAGCTTAGAGGAGCTCCAACTCAATCTAAAATCAGCATATCTTTTTCACATATCTCCTTTATTTGAGGAAACTGAAGGGTTCTTATTGAATGCTGAGCATGTGATTGCGCTGCACCCAAGTAATGCGTTTCTGCTATGTTATAAAGAGCTGCAGCACTTACCCCGTCAAGAAGCCTGAGAAAATGAAATACCCACTAGATATTTCTACAGAGGTAGCCAAAGGAAGGACTAAGACAGTGGTCTTCTACAACTGAAGACAGGGTAGTAGAGCCGACAGGGAAATCAAGCCCACTTTGTCTGCATAAACCTCACAAACGCCAGCGACAGCAGTACCTACTGAAAAAGAAGAGCGCATCAGAGCACAAATTTAACCTGCAAAGAGACAATCTATTCAGTGTCACTCAGCTCTAAGGCTCAGATTGACTCATCTTCAATAGCAAGACATGATCTAAGCCAATTTGTATACAAACGTTATTATCAATCGTCTGCCATTTATCCTCAGCCTTTAATACCATGTTTAAATATTAAGACATTTTGCTTAATCCCATCTCTAGCTACAGCTTCCCTAGGATTCTGATTTTTCTTACGAGTAATCCTGTTTTTCACGTAACAGCCTAATGATCTGTCAAGTAATGGTAAATTATTTGCTCAACTAATTGCTTATTTTTTAATAAGGCATTCTAAAACATAGGTAACAATTGCAGGCCTAAATTTCTCAAAGGAATAAATAAGGTCAGATCACTTGAATTTTCCTTAACTTAGCAAAATACAGTAAAAATACACTATTCACATGACAGCTTTATATGGTCTTGTGTCTTGTTAAATCCTTTTTTTTTTTTTGCATTAGCAATTAATTCCACTCAATGGCAGGAAGGTATTTTTCATAAACTGATCACTTCAATAAGAATTTCTGAGTGAATTACCGAGCTTGGCTGTCTTTACGTAATAAATCTTGAAATATTAAATGTCAGACATAAAGGTATACTTTTACTGTACTTTGCATAAGCTCCTGAACCCACACACAAGCCCATGTAAATAATGTTAGTGAGATGCCTGGTTTCCCTGGGTTTCGCTCTCTCTCGTGCCCGTTTCATCCATGCAGATCACAAGACCTCCCAAGCAAGCACCAGGCAGTTCCCAAACCCAAGTTCCCGTACAGCCTGTCTAAGAGCCGCTTCAGGATAGATGGACTCTCTAAATAAACCTCTTCATAGCAACACTAATCCCTTTCCATCAATAAAAGGGGTGCTCTGCTTTACTCTCCCTCATCGTGGAGCTCCTGCCCCACAGGCTGACATCTGCAGGAATGTAAATGCAGCTGGATGTTGGTTTCTAGTAAGTGTAAGATCTACATCAAGTCCCTCGCATGGGGCAACTAAAGGGAAAAGAAAGAAAGAGCGTGTACAAAAAACCCTAAGTGGGTGGGACACATTTTCATTTTGTTGTCAGTTCACATTGTCAGAAACAAAATGATTTTGAAAGTAATAGAAAATCAGTGTAATAACACTGTCCTCAGCATGGCTTTGAAATCCATTTATGGGAGCCCCACCAGTAAAGCACATCTATAATTACAACTGAGGCCGTATTTAGCTACAGACTAAACACCACCATGAGGCAGCGTGTTAAATAATGCATTTCCCTCGTGCTTTTAATGGCATTTGTGATTATTTCATACATTAAATTTATTGTTTTGATAATCCATTCTAGTAGCTTCACAGCCAATGTGCACACATTTTTTGAAGATTTGAGTGGAGCGGGAAGAATCTGCAGATATAAAACATCAACAAGGGCTTCCTATCTGTTTATAGCATGCACCAGCTCTCTTCATACCTTCCTTCTTTCTCAGAGACAGCCTCTCTGTATCTTCACAGGTATTGTTTTCATTTTGACGTGAATATCAAGCCCCATCACTGAATTTTTTATCAGTATTTTCCATGCCAGATGCACATGTGTGTCAGCTGGCATTGGCTTTCCTGTTGCCAAAATAACAGTAAATCAACAACAGGCAGCAGTTAGAGTGGTGATACCAGCTATTTTCTGGACAGTTATCATGGGAATATCTTTGTCAATTTAATAAGACATTTCAGAGCAGAGTGGAGACGTGTTCTTCCATTTTAAAGTGTGGTCACTGGAAACTGGCTAGATAAATTGACATTGCAATCTCTGTATTCTTTCTCTGTTATTAATGTTTGTTGTATTTACAAGACAAGAAATGCATTTTCCTTGTCAGGACAGCACATGCATGTGCCCTTTCCTTCTTAAACCTTGGGAGTTTACAATCAATCCTTCTGGTGGTACAATCTGCTACAATTGCTCCATAGCGATGGTATGTAGTAGAGATCATAGTAGATCTGGTGGTAGAAATCATATAGAATCATTATCTTTTTATATATATATATATATTTTTATATATATATATACACACACACACATACACACACACACACATATATACATAAAGTAAATAAATCTTTTCAATGGTAAGATATACTAGATACTTGGTTTTGGTCTTGACTCTTCCTTTAGTACTAAAATAAATGTGTTATCTTCATTTTGGCCATAGATACTACTGAGAAGATTGACATGCACTGAATTTATTACATAGAAAATACCGAAGTCTACCATTGTATAAATAACTGCTGAACACACCAGGATTTACATATCCTTCTGCACCAGCTAAATTTGATCTTTGCTCTCTCACCACATAGTGGCAGTTGCAGCTAAAATACAGCAGATGGCACCGAAATCAGTTTTCTATTGACATTCCTGTTGTGGATTTCCCCTAAATACTGCCACAAGGTGTTACAAGCCCAACTTCAAACAGGAGTTGAACCTGGAGTTTTAAGTTATCCATAGCGAGCACAGACACAAAGAAATAACCACCAGACGAGACGAAGATGAACACACTTGCTTAACTTTTGGAACTGAATTTGGTCAAATGTAGTAGTTCTTGGTGTGTCACTGTAAAAACCCTCACAGTTACTTGGGTGGTAGCAACAATCCAAGTGCCCCAGAAAAAGCAAGACTCGACCTTCTCCATATATTCCAAAGCCTGAATAAATGCGTTAGAGTTTTTTTTAAAAAAAAAAAACAGCTGGCACTCTGACAGATTTACAGTGTCTCACACAGACGCTGAAGCAGAAGGCAGCACAGGTTGAGCCCTTCTCCTCTGTAATGATGGGTTAAGCAAAGGCAACTGACTCTTAGAAATAATAAAATGGGCTCTTGAGTGTTTTTTTGGCACAGGCAGGGAATACTGTGAAGTAGTTTTAGATTAGCCCGGAAACCAGCAGTTCATACTATGATTTTATTTAGTTTTGCTCCCTCTGCCTGATCATATTCGTAACCCCAGGTAACCACCTGTGGGAAAGGCAATGCTGCTGCAGGGGATGCTGGCTGAAGGCATCCCTCGCCACGCAGGTGGGCCACCGCTGGACACAGCCTGGGGACGTGCCAGGGCAGGCAACACGAGGGACAACAGGAGAGATGGAATTTCTGCCCACATCCCTCACATCTTCAGTGTCAGACCGTTTTTTGTTCTACCAAGACAACCATCCTTATGCTCCCAAGACCAAAGGCCTTTTAGATATACAACAGCTGAAAAATTATTAGTGGTAGTGAAAAACCTAAAATGAAGGAGAGGATAGAGGATTTGCCCTCATTGCTTTTCCTCACAGACAAGCTTCATCTGTTGGGACGGGGTCCAGGTAAGGCACTGCAATCAACTTCACGCTACAGAACAGGAATGCATGAGTAATCTACACACCGTGTTCATGTGTCTACTTTAATCTTTAACGGCAGGTAGTTACTGGTAAGAACTTTCAACCTGAATAAAGGAGTCCCTAAAATACTAACCCATTCCAAATAATAAAGTACAAAGCATATACTGGGATTTAAAAAAAAAAAAAGTCAATTTGCAAGGTAGCAACCAAAAAAGGAAAAAAGAGAAAAAAAAACCAACCCAACAATAAAGCCTAGTGGCCCTTTGCTTGCTCTGGCCTCTGTGTGACAGTGCATTTTCAGTTAAACGTGGAGCAAATGTGGATTACTAACAAAGCCATGCTCATCTGCCCAGCTCGTAACGTAAAGGAACGAGAGCAGGAGTGGCAGCGCCACAACTCAGGTGCCTGTGGTCGTACCATTTCATTTCTTCTATTGGGCTCTTGATAAAAGTCAATTGTCCTTTTGAGTACTAAGGAACACAAAAGTCTTCTTCGTGATTACAAGTCACTAACTCAAGCAGCCCGCGGCCTCCTTCCCTTCAATTCCTTTCTGTTTTCTCCACTGACACTTAATCATAATTTCCCTCCTCAGACAAAAGCCAGCTGTACTGGCTTTTGCTGACCCATACCCTACAGTGGTCATTCACAACTGCTCCTTCATAATTTTATCCCCAGTTTTAAGACTATTTTGTTTTGTCAAAAGGATACACAAAGCCTGACCAGAAATTGATGCAGCTGATCTCTTAAATGCGCTCTCACTCAACAACCTTTCGAGCGCTGCAGCAGCCCAGCTCATCTGATTTCTTTTTGCCATCTTTTTACTCATTTGTGCCACACTATTGTTTGCTCTTTCTGCCACATTAAACACCATGCCCAAGCTGTCAGAGACAAAGTTTTATCCTAAAGCCCAGTACAATCTTTTTGTATTGTGAAACCCTCAGGGTCCATTCCTTTTGCTTTGCTTTGCTCAGTTCCTTTTGTCCCCAAACCCACCTTACGTTTCTCTGCAAAGGAATTGCATAAGCCACTTACTGCCCTGGTTTCCCACCTCTCCAAATCACTTCCGCCTGTGCTTCTCTTTCCCAGCAAGTGAACTTCTCTGCTCTTGAGGTTTAAATTTAATTGACAGTTTGCTTATCCTACTGCACATTTAATTCCACGGGTTAGAACTATTAAACAAGACAGTACGTTACATCCTTACTTTAACCATTAATAGTTTATAAAAAAATATGTCTCGCTTCGTAAGTGGTGCCAGGCTGGCAGGATACTGGGAGAAACACACCCTGGAAGTTGCTGATAGATATTTTTTTTTTAATCCGTTTCATATAAAGTCTGGCTGCATTTGAATCACCCTCTGTGCAAGCTCTTTTCTGTCCCTGGTTTCTGCATCTCACAGCAATTCCTCCCCAGCAGCGGCCTCACCTTTACAAAGGGCTGCCAGGGCTGTATTTTACCCCCACTTTTGCATGCACGTCGCCAGCCAAACCAGCTTTGAGTCGCACAAGGGTTTCATGAGCCCCAGAGCACGACCTCAAGCATTTTCATCTCCAGTCTGCAGCTCTTTCTCACTATTATGAAAAACGTTCACAGTTCCAGCAAGGAACTTCGCGCCTCCGTGTATTTGTAAATTTTTTACCATCTTGCAAAGATCCTACAGATTCACAAACACTTCATAAATAAAATAGTAATAAAATGGAGAGATACTGGTTTGTGTATTCATTGGTAAAGCACAAAAGACAATGAATTACAGAGTTTGTACTTAGCCAAGGTGCACTAAGTATTTCTTGCTAGTACACACCAGTTTCAGAAAGATAAAAATCAATTTTGGGTCATTTTTTCTTTTGCTGCCATACTGGCTTTTTCTCATTTGTACTTTTCTTTTAGGTTAGCAAATGCATTGCTAGATTCATATGCCTGCCTACACCATGAATTCTGGAGGGTACGCCTTTTTCCCCCAAAAGTTCTCTATCAAAAGCCTCTTTTAAAAAGATCACTGACAGCAAATGGCAAATACGTTACTTTTGTGTCCATCTGTATAAAAGAAGAAAGAAATCATAAAACTCGTAACCTCCACAAGGGTTACACTGACCAACAGCCTTTCAAATAGTCAAGAACCTAGTTTGCAGTGTGAAGCTCTCTTTCCTTGCCCTTGCCTTCCCCCCGTCCCTACCACCCCAGGCAGAGCAGCGCTGCCTGCCCAGGGCCCACCCTCCCCAGCCAGGGACCCGCTTTCCAGTACGGACACCCCGACACCACGGACCCCCCTTGCCTGAGGAACAGGGATCAGTGTTCCATGGGACTGCAAGCGCATCTGATCATCCAAATGCAGGATTTTTAGCACCGAGTGTGACACCTAAGTCAAAAAGTGGACGGACAACACATAAAGTGTTTTGTAGTATCCTGACATACAGAATTACTATTATTACTGGTGGCAGTGGCGTTACCTAATTTTAAATGCTGTGTATGACATAATTCATTCATATTGTATATTTATAGTTATGTATCTCCAGGGACACATACGTTAATATTTGCTAGTAATCCATTGGCCATCTTTAATTCCAAAAAGTACCATTAGAATTTACGATAAATTCATACACGGACTCATGGAAATAAACAACGAGACTCTGCGTTCGCTGTCAGATGCTTTAAGGTCCTTGAAAGGTCAACACAAAATAAATTGCATAATTAACTATAAATTTAATTAAGGAGTCACAGAATGAGAGGGAAAAGAACACTGAGATCAAATTTTCCATTCTACATCCTTAAACATTAACTCGGTTGGCATCAGGAAGGCTGAAATCACAGACAGACAGCTAGGGGAAATATTATTGGCTTTTCAATAACAATCTCGGACCAAATTATTTCCCAGCATGTACACACATACTCAAAAAAATATATACGTACAGAAGGCAATGACAGCATAATCCACCATCTTCCTCAAAAATCTGCAAGCAGGTGAATAAATAAGAAACTAAATCTGGCCCCACTCCAAAGCCTAAGAGCATCTTTCGTTCCACAGAAAAAGACAGTTGGTAGCTTTAAAAATCAGAAAAATGGCCTCTGAGAATTTGGGCATGACATAAAATTCATACTTTCTTGCCATAGCAACTATAGAAACAGAACTAAGAGCCTCTTCATTCTAGATCTCATTTCTTTTCAGGGCATGTCAAAGAACACGACTTCTGCCTTTGGGCCTTGGTGCTGCTGTAAAATGTTTTTTATTGATACGTTTCATCTATATTAATAATTTAGAATTACTTTTCCTCTTGACGGATTTTATCCCTAAAGAACTAAATCACTTGATTTAAACCTCTAGAAAATATTTTTCAAAATATATTTACCTGTCCTATAAATGCCAACTGAAAAACGTTACACAGTAACTTTATATATTCCATCCTTTCCATTAAAATAGCTTTTAGCACAGAGGAATTTCCTTTTGTTTGTAATTCTACGGTATGTCCAAACTCAAAAAATCTTTAGGTTCTTGCTGGGATTTCATTTTACTTTGATCATATTCCAATCCATTGCTTGAAAATTGCTAGCCTGAAAACTGAAAGCTATCTTCACCCTAAGATTTCTTAGAAACGTGATTTAGTGAATATTAAATAAATAAACAAATTTTTAAATCTAACCACCCATCCTAACCCTTCCAGAATTCCATTCACAACAGATCTCAAAACCCTAACTGATTTCATTGCTTCCCATTGCCCCTGCTCAAAAGACTGCATAAAAATGAAAAAAAAACAATGAAAATGAGGAAAATAAAATGTGGGCACTGGCACAAGAAATCCAAAAAGTATCACATGCAGACTGGCCCGAAAAAAGGGAATCATGCGGCAGTTGTGCTAAAATCCAAGCTACAATATGCATGTAGTATCTCAGACTCTCCCATTTAAGTTAAAGTAAAATCCTTGCCTACGTGAGGCTAATCCTACCCTCTATGCTCACCCAAGCAGCTCCACAGGCAGTGAAACACAAAAAATAATTACTGCACAAATTTATGCCTACAAATATCAAGTTTGTACTGCTTTTCTGTTCTTTAATGGAAAATGATGTTCAAAATATCCAAAAAAAAACACTTTCAAAAATTGTGAGACTTCTCACAAAAATTAAGTTGAAAATAAAAGTTAGGCATTAAGACTCTCCATGCAAAAACGGCTGTCTTTTTTCATATTTTAAGTAAATTTTTGAGAAAGCAGAATGAACATCTGTGGGGGTTTTTTTCAAAACTTAAAAATTTTCTTTCAAAGGATTCGTTCTATTACGTTTCAGAACTCAGCGAGCTGTGAAAGCACGAGATGCTCCCCATCGAATTCCAGTCCCTCTTTTCTTTCCAGCAGCAAGCACAGATTTATACAGCCTGGCCCCGCTGCAGTGGAAGCTCCCAGCAAGGAAGGCCCTTAGCCCAGGGGCTGGTGGGCTCAGCTTGGCCAGCACGGGCTGGGGATGCCCAGTATTGTGGCACTGCTGGTCTGGAGCCGGCACGGGGCTGGCTGAGCTGGCGTACGGCCTGGCCAAGTAACGTGAAAGCAAATACATCTGCCTGCATTTGGTGATGAGAGTCCTGCAGCAGCCAGCACTGATGAAATCCCAGCGCTACTAGATCAATGCTATTACCAACTGACAGGGCACAGCATTTTCTACACAGAAGACTTTCCTGCTCCTATACACAATGATTAATCAATTCTGCTCATCCCGAGGCATTTTGTCTAAGACTAATTGTATAATCCAACTGACATTCGTTTCATTACCACCTTTTCCATTAAAAAAAAAAAAAAAAATGTGATGAACAGCGTCCCCCAAATGTCTCGTTACTAATACATAAAAATTCTCAGTCAAAAAGAGATCTCATTATAGCAATTAAAATTTATTTTGCCTTACAAAAATTGGCTGTCACAAGGAGTCCACGCAGGTAGCACAGCAGCTACCACACATTGCACCGGTTCAGCACCGAGCTCCAGGAATCTCAGGTGAAAGCCCAGGAGACGGTAAGCTGAGCGGAGGAGCTCTGGCACTTCAGCAGACTGGACTAGCACTACGGTTTTATAATGAAGTCCCTAGATTGAAGAAAATGTAAAATCATCCAAGAATAAAGTTACCTGTCTCCAGCAAGGGTTTCTCACTGATTTAGCCTGATCAGTAAATTGTGAAACACCCACTTAGGATGGCACCTTTGTACAGTTCCATCCGTAAGGAATGCCACTCCGAACCTCACCGAAATGTACGTGAGCTCCTGGTCGGTCACACTCCCTCTTTCTCCAGGCTGGGAAAAACTTGCTTCAGAAAGTGGCAGAATCCAGGCTGCACACGCAGGCCATAAACCACCAGAGACAGAGGCTGCTCCAGTCCTCCCTGTTCTGTGATGCCACAAGACAGACAAGCTCACACGTGTAAATAGATCTGAGCAGCACAAATTCTGAATATTTTTTAATCTTTGTTCCAGCACTTCCAAATACAGTCCATAATCTCCTACGTAATAAATCATTTATTCGTGGAAAATTTTCTTTAATACAAATGTATTTTACCAAAATAGAAATGGAGATGCAACAAAAATAAACAAATAGCAACGTAAACTACCCATAATATCACCCTGACGTAGCACATCCCTGCACGAAGTGTGCAAATGGGAGTCTGGCCTGAATTCCCCAACACGTCCAGGTTCCATTCAGGTGCGCAACTGAATGAGAGAACCAAGAACCTCTAAAAGCTGAAAACCACACACGATAAAAGGGTAAAAAAATGCCCCATCTCCATACGCATGTGACGCAGGTTTGGAAATTAGTGGGGTGAGCAAAACCTACGACATTTAAGCAGATTCAAGCTGAGCATACTGAGCACCAATAAGTACCCAGAAAGTTATCGCTAGCTGTGACAATGCTTCTGCAGGCTTTGGATATGTTGTACATTGCGTTGTCTGACCCAGAAACAAACATCCTCTGGCTCAGAAGTAGCTGCAATTCCTACTGGAGATAAAGGGCAGGGCTGTCACAGAAAGGGGGCTGAAGCCAGGCTGAGCCAGGCAGTTGTTTCAGCATTACCAAACCCAAAGCAATTCCCCTGCATCCACAGTCAGTTACTAAGGCCTCCGAATTTTCCACACTTTGTCAGCTGATGTAACAGTCTAAGCACAGACTTTTCACTCAAACACGAGACTCCAAGTCTGCCAGGATTAAAGTTAATACTGACACTATGGCTAAATGTAAGGCGCCATTTGGGAAAGATGCCATCACCAAAATTTGCAGACGCGCTAAGCATTAGAAATTCCTGAAATTTAAAGTGGAGAAAATATTTCAATATCCTTAAGTACAGCGTTACACGCGTATATGACTCTTCAAATGCAGAATGAGGCCAAAGGGGTACAGATCCAGAAAAACAACACACAGAGAGTCAGCTTTTCTGATGCGTGTATAGATTCACACCTTCACACCACAATTAAACAACAAAGAGCCCAAAAATGAAGCCATCCAGTTTCCATTTATTGAAACGATAGAGAAGGAGTCTTTCAAGGAGTCAAATATTCTGAGGGGTGGAAGAAATTAATCACGAGGTAACTTCTGCAGCAGCATTTTGAGGGATTTTAGGGTAGGGATGTGTTAATTAAGAACCAAGGTACTATAGTTTTGGCAAAAGCCATAACGAAATATACTTGTGAATTTCCAGTAAACCATTTCAATTGCCTTAGATTTGCTTACTGCTTACCTGGATTTAAAAAGAAAA